>JAPTHA010000003.1:11152174-11166324 GCA_029814585.1 Gymnapogon annona
GCGTGGCCTGATGGTGAACAAATGTGACTGTTGTGTGATGTAATGTAATGTTGTCGTCTAATGAAAAATAAAAAAATAAAATATTTTTTAAAAAAAACAAAAAACCAGGTGATTCTCAAATGGTGGGTCGCGCCCCAAAAGTGGGTCGTGGAACAATTTTCAGTGGGTCATAAGCCTTTGCCAGGGCAATAAAAATGTTTTTGAAACATTAATAACAATAACCTGTGCTTTTATTTTGAAGAGGATTTTTTTCATGCAGTTTGTGGATAAAAACAGAAGAAATTGGATTTATTCCATATAAAAAGCACAACGTCTTTCAGTTTGTACTCACTGACAAGGTAATTTTGTAAACTTGAATCTTTTCAAATTGCACTTTTTGTGAAGTTCATTTTGAGTTTGTTTGATAAAAACTGTATAAACTGCATTCATTGGTGGTTGGTTGTCAGATTTGCACTTTATTTCATCTTTAAGTTATTTTATTGGCAGAATAAGTGATTGAATAAACTTTGAGTAGTGACTGAGTGTTATGAGCAGTGGAACTTGTCTTTGACTGGGGTCAGGGGTGGGGTTTGATGGAGGGTCCTGAAGCCGGACCACTTGATGCACTGGTGTGAACCACTGGTCCGCGGAACCTTCAGCCAAAGCAACATCTGGGCTACGTAGCAAGCACGCAGAATTTCCCAGGATGTAGCGTGGCATATTGAGTTACTTCTACGCATGGTGGGAAACAAAAAAGGAAAAAAAAGGAGACTTTATGCAAATGCGTGTGTTCCCTTCGCAGTTGTCGTTGAGTTGTTTCGTCCAGTGGTTTAATTCGATTTAAGGGGAAAACAGCGATGCCAAATTGTGTCTGTGGATAAGATCGCAGCAGTGATTGAGTTATACTTTATTGCATTTGTGGCTGGAGTTTTGGTTGGTTTGCGCTGCAGTTTCAGCTTTTACCTGAGCGAGCGAGCGAGAGAGGGAGAGAGAGAGAGAGAGGGGTGGAGCTGACAAAGAGCAATCTGACAGAGACGGGGTACGGCCGGATGAGGGACGGGGTGTGACGGGACGAAACAGATGAGTACAGGACAGATTATATAACTTGTCTGGCCCCTGAGGGACCGGTGAGGCAGGGCACAGTGTCAGAACATCTGTGCCCGTGGTTTGATCTCATATCGTTCCAGGTGTAGGAGAAAGAGATGCTATTGTTTTCATGCTTACAGTAGAGTGTTCACCAGGAACAGAACGCTCCCCTCTCGCCAGTTGTTTTTAATAGTATCTCTACATGAGTACATTCAGCAGTCTCTCATATTATTTGCATTACAGCGAGGTTTCACTATTCCAGGTGAGTTTTTTTTTTTTTTTTTTTTTTGTCGAAGTGGAAGAAGGAGCTTGGTTTCCTTGCAGATATAAGCCAGTCGGCTGTGAAGGTGTTATTAGTAGGGTTTTATTCAACCGTATCACACATTCGAAGCCATTTGCTAGAAATATATGAGGTGTCTAGCCTAACCTTTCAACCCCTTACGTGTCTGAGGTGCACGTTGTGAATTTTCGACTAGTTAAAACAAAAAAAAAATCATAGAAATTCAACCATGTCCTAAATAGGAAAATGTTCAAAAACATGCTGATAGATTAGACCTTTCCATAGACATCTGAGCATGCTCAGTGCACCACCTCCCACTCCTCACCCCCTCCAGCTGCTGTTCTGTCAATGTGTGTGACTGATGTTAATGCGTCGTCATGATGAAATTCAGGGACTGTTTTTTTTTTTTTAACTGTCAACACACACAGTCCTGTTTCTTTTTTTCTTATATATATTATTTTATTTTTGGTTTTTCATAAGACAATATTAATAGTTACATTCATAGTCTACAGGACAACATTCCTGACCCACAATGGCAGGATCAGAGACAATAGACAAAAAACAAAACAAAAGAAACAAGAACAACAAAAAAATAAACACACAAATAAGTGAACCACATGAGTCACAGAGAGACATGTGTTGACATGGAGGAGGGACATGGGAGTGTCCCCTGTATTAGTGCGAGGTGTTTAAACCACCACCTATATGTGCTATATACAATACATCCATATCCTGCTTATTTTTCCAGTTTCTCCCAGTATGACTAGTAGTATTGTCATGAATCAGTCTGGTCAAGCCATGTTTAGGTATTTCTGGTTTCAGTTTTGTCACTTCCTGTCTGGTCCTGTGTCAGTCTCCTACTGTGTCATCTAGCTTCACACCCTGTGCCCATTCCCACCTGTTGTCTCGTCAGTAATTAATCCTCAATGTGTGTCACCTGGGTGAACCCATTCCTTTATAAGTCAGTCCGGTGTCTTCAGTCTTCGTCAGATTGTTGAGCCTTGCGCGTCATGTCTGCACCCGAACCTTGTTCATGTAGAGAAAGAACCTTGTGTGAGTAAGAATTCAAGTCAAGTCTTGTGTTTCATAGTGGATTTTGAGTTAAGTTTTCTAAATTTAGTAGCTGTCTATACAGTGATTTTGGTATAGTTAGAGCTTTAGTTTTGTTTCTTCAAAATTGTCCTTATCCTCCTTGAGCGTGATTTTGAGTTGAAATTGGGTTTTCGATTTTCCCGTTGTGGGTATTTTTGGTTAATTATTGATAAGAATATTCCTGTGTTTTTCTACGGCGTTTTTTGTTCAGTCAAATATTCCTTAGATGAATCCTTACTGTTAATGAGTAAGTTCTATGAGAACATAAAATAAATACTTTTATTTTGAAAGAATATCTGGTCTGTGTTTGGATTCTGGTCTGTGTTCCATCTTGACAAGTATATTACTTTTAACATTTTTTATTGCAAGTGTCAAGTCATTATTGGTAGTATTTTCCGCCACAGTGTTTGATGTAAACTGGATGAAAATGAGAGTTTTTGGATGAATCCATCTTTTATTTCAAAGCTTTGAGAGGCTTTCCGGCATCGTGTTGATTTGTTGGAATAGACTTATTAGGGCTTAAAGTTAGGGATGCAGATGGAGGATGAGGTGGGGGTAAGATAAGGTTCTCCAGTCCCTTGATCCATCCCTCACTAGAGCATCTGGGTTTCTCAAAAATGTGAATAAGATACTATTTTGGTGTTTGATGTTTACGCGGGCAAACATTAAGACACTTCAAAAGCTTTGCAATAACTGAGATATCGACATGCAAGATCTGATGGACCGAACTGGGGGTGTATATCCACAACTAATCATTTGATTTCACAAAAAACAAAACAAAAGAAAAAACACAACTATCGAGTCGTGTTACTTCACATTTCAAAGCTGATCTTTTCGTGGTGCGGCAGCGTCCTGTGCCGCGCAGCTACACGTGTAACAGACCTCGTCTTCATGTCCGTTGAAATACCTCGACCCGGTCCCGCTGTGACGAAGGAGCGGAGGGATGAGAAATATGCTGCTCACTGTGAAGACTGACAGATGAGAGGGAGGTGGTGGCGGTGATGGCAGTGGAGGAAACGAGAGCACATAAGTAGCAACGGGAAACCAACAGGAAACACGCCTGCCCTAATGAAGCTCTGCGGTGTCGTGCTATGAACCAATCCTGTCCGCGCGTCGGCTTCAATTTGGCAAACGCTGATATTTCATCAAACACGTGTCAGGAACGGCGCCGTCATCATTTACAAACAGACATCACAAATAATCCACCCTGTCATTATATTTGCGTGTATTATTAGACGCATTTCATTCCTAGTGCTGTTGTGACAGCATTGGAGTGAATATGAGCAACACTGGATATATTATTCATTTGATACACAGGGTGAATTTTTCATGACCTGTGAGTGGAAACTGCCCCGAGATTATTTCCGAGTCTGGGTCAAAACTCGGTGGAAATCGGACCAGGGTTTTTCCAGCCAATCACATCATATCTGTGTGTGTGTGTGTGTGTGTGTCTGTTTTTACTCCCATTACTGTGAATGTTATGTTGACGTTTTTTGTTTTTTTTGGGGGGGGAGGCATCGCATCCTTACAGTGAATAAAATATTCTGCATTTTGGCAATTTATGATGTAGTTCTTGCTTTATTGTTGTTATATCTATAGCCTATGGAAATATAATGCCGGCTCTTGCCGTATGATATGTCTCCAACTGAACAGAGATTTCTTTTTTTTTTTTTTTTCCCGAGTGTAAGAGAATGATTTATTGTCTGTGCAGTTCAAGGCACGGCGTCGTGAACAGACTGTGCTACTTTGGGCTAAAGCAACAATAATGTCTGCACTAATATATAAAAAATCCCCCCAAAATCCAAAGAGAGTGCTTTATTGTCTTCCTGCTGAAGGACAGATTGGAAACCGCAGCGTTTTGCATCGTCTTGAATATTCGAAAGGTTGCAAAGAAACGAAAGGTTAATGGAAGATTTCTATCTGCTGAGGCTATTGACTTCTCCAATGACCTCAGAGATAAGCCTGGAGCGATTTAGTAAATGTGGGACAAGAGGTCCAAAGTGAACGTATTCAATCTAGTCACAGTTGTATTCATATTGACTGTGACAAGAACTCTGACACCATTGGAGGCGATGAAATATTTATTTGCATCTCAAGGCCACACTGGAGTTTAATGGAACCAGTGTCACAATAGAAGCTACTGATTCAAGCCAGTTGGTGGGTTTTTTTTAAGCATCATATACATGTACATGTTTATAACCTCGGCATCTGTGAAGTAAAAGTACCCTCTTTTCTAAAAATGTGCCTCTTGCAGAGTTGAAGGTACTTAGAGTTTTTCAACCGTGTCTGTCAGACATTGTGCTCATATGTAATTTGAAGTCCCCATGAAACCGCTGGGACAGTGATATTTTCTTTGCATATTTATGGATTTCCTGTAGGATCGTGGTCATTGCGTCTGCTCTGATTGGTCGCATCCAACTATGGAGCACTGGGCCGTAACTGCCGGTGGGTCAGTACTAGTGATGGACTGGAGCAACGTTACTGTACATGTCCAGTCAATATTTACTTTTCTTTCCTTTTGCTTTTCTATTCTTTCCTCTCCTTTCCTTTCCTCTCCCCTCCTCTCTTCTCGTCTCCTGTCCTCCTCCCTTTCACTACTGTCATCTCGTCTCCTCTCCTCGTCTCTCCTCCTCCCCATACTCTTCTCTTCCCCTCTTCTCCTCCTCCCCTCCCATCTTCTCCTCTCCTTTTGTCTACTCTCACCTCCTCTTCTCTTTTTTCCTTTTCTCTGCTCTCGCCCCTCTCTTCCTCCCCTACAATCCTCTTCTCCTCTCCCCTCCTGCTCCTCTCCTTTTCTTCTCAACACGTCATCACTTGAATATAAAGGAGCTGATATACCTGCGCCATTCTTTTTATTTTGTATATGGCAGCAGTGATCCCAACTTCTACTCTTTTTTTTTTCCCTCCAAATGAACAAAATGTGTTCTTGTCAGAGTGTCGTTCTGCTTTGCTGAGTTCATATCTATGATTCACTCAGGTAGAAGCTTTTCAGGAGTCTTAAAGTGTAAGCTTTTACAACACTGGCCCTGGCCCTTCTGCTGAATCAAGTGAACCATTAAATAAAACATTACAAGAACCTTGCAGTGACTCCTCACACAGCCACATTCAGTTTTTATTCTCTTTGTTTAAGACAGCATTTAATCTACTTTGAAATTGTACTATATGTATATAATACAAATGAATTCAATGACATAATTTAGAGATTAGACCACAAGAGAAAACACTTTGTGGACATCTTGGAAAATGTATCTTATGTTTAATAAATGTAATTTGTATAATCACAAATTGAAGTTATACATTGCAATTACCAATGCAGGTCCATGCTTCCCCCCCCAAGAATATCATAATACCATCATAATAGCAGTGAGAAATGTTCCTTGTCAACATATTTTGTTCTCGGTTTTAAAGAAATATGCGGGAAAACTGAATTAAAAATGGCCATTGATATATGAATTGGATTCGCTGTGACAACCCCGGAAGATCGTGAGAGAAACTGGATTACAATTTGTGTTTTCTTCACCATGACTGTTTACTTTCAAGTGAAAACAATAAATGAAACAGTTCACATCATGTCTTGCATGTGTGACGTCTGACGACGAAATCTGCCGTTGAATGGCTAAAAACTGCAAAACATGCAGGTTCTAACGTGTACATGGCATCACCCTACATCTGTGGCTCAATAAGACAGTGATTTACACTGGTTTAAAATGTCATATATCTACATGCATTAAAATATGTAGCTTTGTTGACACTACCAACAGCTTTCCAGACAGAAAAACGAGACAAAAACCAATAATATATAAATAATTTATATTCACTACATTCAGTTCTGTCAGGTTAAATTGTGAAGTTTGAGTCAGGAGACAATGTCTACTCATTCCTGTTCAATACATACAAAGGTAATAAATCACTGTCGATGTTTTCATACGTATCTATATAGCGGTCGTCCTCTGGGACAAACTCTGAAATTAAAAAAAAAAAGAAAAAAAGAATCATGCTTCAGTGGCATGTATGGACAAAGTACTTTTATGTTCCTGCATTTCCAAACATGGTGAGGATGTGTACCCTTCAACCAGTGCATTTGGTGCATATTTCAGGACTATTTCTATCATATTGATTTAATTCAATTGGGAAGACATAGGTTTACATCGTCCATTGACTGTGTAGTGGCGTCAGTGGAGTATTGACTATTTTAGTCTGAGCTGTAGTTCAGACAGACTCTTATAATGATACGTCTGCCTCCAAAACTGTCCCTCCATGCATTCAGTTTACAGCAGGAACTGACTGCGGAATTTGATGTTGATAAATTGTACACTTCCAAATTTGCCCTTTTACTTTAAGCTCTGTGTGGTCGTGGTTTGTGTTCCAATTTAGGTTTGAGTACAACATTATTTTTGTTTGTTTGTTTGAAGGTGTCTGGGTTTTTAAACTACTCACATACACAATAGTGCCAAGATTTAAGTTATTACTTAAATGAAGTTATAATGTTTTTTCTCCATTAAGTATGGATACATTTCAAAGTGACCTAAAAGTAGAGTGTTTAGACGAAAGAGTTGTCAGTGCTTTGTTGCCTGTGAATATATGTGACGACTAGAGGGAATAATGAGTCACTGTGTCATTTTTATAGCAATGCTGTTGCAATGCTAGAAAAATGATGCTAATTGTGCTCATAATGCTAACACCGTAACATTGATGAGGATAGCAACTCATTAGTCACAACTTTAGGAGTCATAGAAAATGAGAAAGTGGCTAAAACCAATAGGTGCATTTAGACTATTTTCACCATTGGACACAGTTTTCAAGTATCCAATTTTGAGGAAATCACAGCGTGTTTTTCTAGACGGTTGAGTTTGGCATTTATTAAAATAGCAATGTTGTTACATTTACATTTGTTGATCCATAGATGAGACGAAACTCTGACAGGTTATTCCAAATGGATCCTTCTTATTGCTCTTGATAAGAGAAACTGCACAGAAAACAGGTGTCTTGTGGTTTTACTGTGTGTGGGTTTTTTTGTCCAAATAAGAGCTAAGGTAATGGAGTTATGATGTAAACTATCAGCTCATACACTATATGAATATTTTTCATATTTTACTTTGATCTACCTTATGTAACATGTTAAGCTTAAAGCATAACCTGTTTTTGCTGACTCTGTCAAGTCACAATTTCCGTAGCATCCGGTACAGCTAAAAAAAATGCACCGTCTTTGGAAAAATCCTATCCAAAATACACTGGATTAGTGGTGTATTTTGCAAATACAGTATATACACAAATACAAAATCATGTAATATAATCTAAAAATCTATACATTTTTAGATTATATACTAATATAATCCAAAAATGTATAGGAGTTAGGAAGTGAATTCCATTCCCTGGTGGTAAAATATCAAGAAAAGGGCAAATACGTCAGAGTGACGTGGATATACAGTGCATTAACTGTACCGTACTGTATGGCTCTTTTTTTTTTTTTTTTTTTTTTTTACTCCCTGGAGTATGCTGTTAAAGCATGCGCTGCCATAAATGTAATGTCCTTACAGCTCGTATGCAGCTACTGAATCCGTATGTTCGACTCCATGACAACAGCGGTTGCCATGGAGTGGTCAGCTTGTTTTAGAAGCTAAGGAACATTATGCACCGCAAAGGATGATAAATGAAAGCTGCACAGTCCAGTACATGAGGATGTTTGGAGTTTTTATTTCTTTTTTTGTGTTCACTTGTCTCTGAATTCAATGGTGGAGGTTTCTATTCATGTTGCCTTGTCGCCTGATGGTGACATAGGAAGTTTCTCTCTGTGCCTCACGCTTTATTAGACCTGGTGCATTCCACTGTCACCATAGAGATTCATATCAAAAAAGTTGTTTCCTGGAGGGAAATGATTGCAGCAGCTTTACAGTAGTTCTCTGAGTCCATTGTTTATCACCACAGATAGCACTGTGGGGTTGAAAGTATTGGACGTTCAGCTGTTTACACCAGGAGACGGGTCATAAATGAAACATTTTCTCCAAGGTTAGAATATTTTTTCATTAAACGTGTCCCCCATCTGCCAGTTTTGATCACTGCATTTTGCTTGTTTTCATTATCATTTTTATGAATTCTTTTGTGCTTGTGTTCCTCCCGAGACAGGAATCTCAATTTGAACAAAGAAAAGTAAAGAATTGGATGATAATGGGGAGGAGGGAAAGACGGACAGAAGACGGGAGAAAAAAAAACAGAGGAGTGACTCAGTCGGTCTCCTCATGCCAGCTGGGCTTCGGTCCGTCTGAGTGATTGGTTCTGCTTTAATAAATGCCTGACTGCTACATTAGAGTTCAGACAGGTTGTCGGTTCGATCTGATTCTGTCCACGAGCTCAGCTTTTCTGAGTGGGCGGGTCTTATCTCTTAACGGGGAAATAGAAGGGAGTCAATAGCCATTACAGGAATAACCCACCCTTTGTGTGTGACTCACATCTAGCTCTACGTCAGAGCGAGTGTGTGGTTTGTGTCAGTTTGCGATGGGTGATTACAGACTTGTAAATGAACATTGATCCGGTAAACTGTCCACACCAACGGTCAGTACAATGAATGGCTGAATGGGGATGGAAAGGCGGAGACGGCGAGACAAAGACAGGCTATCAAGTCTCCAGATTTAAAGTCTCCCCCTCATCTTATCTGTAATGGACAATCTACAAGTGTCCGAAAGGGGACAACAACAAGGGATGATACAAAAAAAGCTTGTGTCATCAATGTCCTGCATTTATATATGAAGAATGAAGCTGCTCAACTGGCTGGCGCCGTGTTAGGATTATGCAAAATATTACTTTCTAGATTTGTATAGGACAGAAAAAAAATAGTGTCAGTTGCATGTGTTTAATGACGGCTGGACTACAAAACGGCGTATTTCCATGTCTATATGCGTGTAGATATACTGCATGTACTGTATGAGGATGCGTTTATGTGTTTTCTCTCTATTTGCATTTGTAATATTGTTCATGATGCTCTTCGTGTTTTTCTTTTTTGATTTCAACCTCTATTTTCACATGCTTAAAACTTCTTTAACACAATTACAGTAGATGGTGATGTAACTTTCAATCAAACAAGACACTCCCGACCCACAATAGCAGGCTCAGGGCCAGCGAAACAAAACAAAACGACAAAAAAACAAAACAAGACAAAATCCTAAATAACTGAACAGCCTGATTCACAGAGAGACGTATGTTTTCCTCACTCTTCCTGTCACGCCTCCTCAGTCCTGCAAATCCTGCTCAGGTATAGAGAGCTTAACCAATGTGGTGCACTTGCAAATTGTCTATTTAGTGTAAGAATGGTTATTATTAATCTTTATAAACATTATACAACTCTCCACTTCTTTTTTGCATCCAGTAGATTATTTTCTCCCAGTTCACACAACTGTTGACTTCTAACCACATCTTGGTCAGAATGGGGGCGGGGTCTAATTTCCATTTTCTTACAATACATTTCTTGGCAATTGTCAACAGAATTTCAGTCAAATTAAAAATTAAAATAGTCTTTTAAACTAACACATAACATAAAAAAATCACTTGTCTTTTGTCTTTGACTCCAAAAGCTGTAATTGTATACATTATAACCTGGAGTCTATGTTCACTGCCTGCAGTGGCCAATCAGAGAGCTGCAGCTGTGGCTCCTCTCTGTCTGCCTGATCTCTCCGACCCAGGGTCTGACTGCAAAATCCCGAACCCCCCCTTTAATACAGAGAAGACAAATGAATCAGGTTGACAGTTTTAAAGTCTTTAAGGCCTTCATTAACCTACATCTGCATGGAAGGAACACAAATTTCGTCTGATCTGTCTCCTGCTGAACTGATTCATCTTTAACATGTTTTTTTTGGTTTTGATTGATGAGTGTACGCGGTAAGAAAAACCATGAAATATTGAGATGCGTTAGGTGTGCTGTCAATGTCATAATAGCTTAATTATTTGATAATTAGTAACTTAACCAATCTACTTAAAGGACACCAATGGCTAATGACGATATTAAGGTCATGCAGCCGGTGCGATCCATCCAGCTGTGAACTTATCACTCATACTGTCTGGTAACAAGGCTATAACTGTGTTCTTGTGATTACTTTGGGATAATGTAGCAACACCTAGAATGAGGACTTTCTCACAGTCTGATTATCTAACACTCACATTTCTCTAAGTTGGGACAAAAATAGAAGTTTCGTGATATTCTCAATTTTCAGCACCGGCGTTAGTGGCGGTTTCTTTAAACCGCTGACACACTCTCTCAAATCACCATTTGGACATGTGTGTATCACATATTAATTATACTTTCATTCATTCTCACTTCCACGACTATTCTTGTATGGTGGGAGGAAAGTGTGTGTGTGTGTGTGTGTGTGTGTGTGTGTGTGTGTGTGTGTGTGTGTGTGTGTGTGTGTGTGTGTGTGTGTGCAGAAAACCCAGTCACAAATGAGGAGAACATGCTGGAAATAAACCCACCCCCTTATTCCTGTGACATGAATAGTGCGACCACTGTGCCACTCTGTGTGTGTGTGTGTGTATCAGATCTAAAACAGATTATATCAGCGTGTTGTGTTTTAACCGTTCGTGGCACACAGACGGAAGAACACGAGGCTTTAACAACAAATGTGTCTCTCTGAAATTAATATGTGACGAGCTGCCTCTGCAGATAGGTTTTTGTCTAAAGTGTAGTCTTAATCATAATTAGGCTTTGTGCATATGTCTTCTTTTCTAAAGAACAGCCAAGTAGATTATAAAATCAGCTGGTTGTTAATCACAGTGTTTTTATCTTTTAATGGCTATGCACCAATGGTACTTCAGGGGAAGATGCCAGAGCTGGGTATAATGAAGAAAATGAAAGATTTGATTAAAAAAAGGGACTTCAGCTCTTTATTTCATTAATATTTTAATTTATCCACAATGTTTTTCCAATTCTAGTCAAATCACTTGATTGTCTTAACTTATGGTGGGTGGGTGGAGGTATGACACTCAATGTCCTGCTATTTCTGTTTAAACCACGTACATGCAAAACAGGAGGGTCCTTCAGTGATAGATGATATTAATGCTGATATTACTTACGTAAGTTTGTAGAGACAAAGAATTTTGCAGTTTTCCACTTCTAGGTGTCTAGACATCCAACTATAGTGCATGACTAAACAATGATAGCTGTGACCCATTTGGCTTCTTGTTTTCTTTCTATCATTTTAATTTATTTGGACAAAAGCAGGATCACTTTCTTCACCTTATTTCATGTTAATAAATCGAGCTCATGAACTCAACACGTGATTTCCAGTCGTGATAAAACACGTTATTATTCACACACAGCAGCCACACTGACAAAACCAGGTCACAGATCACAGTGGATCTACAAATACACAAAACATTTACTAACAGGTAGAATATTGATAAAATTACAATTACTTCTCTTCAGACATGTCAGATTATTTGCAGCCAAATACAACATAGGACAGAGCAGACTCTTCTTTCTCAGAAGACTGAAATCTTTTGATGTTTGTAATGAGATGCTGTGTCCTTTTTTTTTTATCAGTCTGTTGTTTCCAGTGCTGTATTTTTTGCTGTTGTGTGCTGCGGGAACTGTATGTCGGCCAGGGAGGGAAACCGGCTCGATAAACTGGTCAGGAAGTGTGCGTCAGTGATGGGCAGGGGGGCGGACACTGTGGGAGAACTGGTGGAGAACAGAATGATGAACATGATGAGGTCCATCATGAGTAACAGTGCTCACCCCCTGCATGACACTGTGGTTGCTCAGCAAAGCAGCCGCGGTGATCGACTGCTCTCCATGCGCTGCAGGACTGAAAGGTTCAGGAGGTAATTCATTCCGGCTGCGATAAGAATGTATATTTTTTATCACTATTACTAGAATTTTTAGCAATAATTCTAGTAATAGTAATTAGTCATTTTTAAATTACATTTTTTTTAAAATTTAATTTTAAAACTTGTTTTAATGTGGTTTAATTTGGTTTTAATTTTAATTCTGGTTTTAAGGTGACCTGACCAGTTTTAATGTGTATTATGTATGGATGTGTGATGTGACAGACACTGTATGCTACTGGGCACTGGAATTTCCTCTCGCAGGGGATGAATAAAATATCTATCTCTCTATCTATCTATCTCTCTATCTCTCTATCTCTCTATCTCTATATCTCTATATCTCTATATCTCTATATCTCTATCTCTCTATCTCTAAAATGCTACTTTGTTTTAGTGTAAATACATGAATATATTTACATATACAGTGAGAACATTTTTGAAGTTGTATTTTTATATTGCTATAGTATTAGTAAACCAGTCTGTAAGTGGAACCTGAACAATGATTTTTGCAAATATCTTGGCGGATAATTTTTTGCATTACGCAAATTCATCCCGCAAGCCAGATTGGAACCTTTGTTGGGCCGCATCTGGCACCTAAGCCACATGTTTGATACCCCTGATCTATATGGCTGCTGCAGGTAAAGACACATGATGTAAAATCTTTTAATACGCAACAACATATGTCATGTCTATTTCATTTTATATCAGGTTTGCAAGTGAGTATTTATCCAACCCCATAATAACTCCAAGGTAATTAAAGTTCTCTGAGATTGTTCTATTACACACTGGTGTTGAGCAGACATTTAGAGCTAGGTTGGTCAATCTCTCTGATGTGAGCAGTGACGACTCATACATAGAAGCCCATTAAAGGTACGCGTGTGATGGAACATTGTTATGGACTGGATTAGGGTCGTTTGTTTGAGGTTTCCATGTCACCTTCCGCCCCTCAGCCTTCCAAATTTTTTGGGAAATCTCCATCACTGTGGGTGTGTATGAACATGGCACAGCGTGAAGAGGAACTCTCTCAGCTCATCTCTGCCACATACAGTGGACACCATATGCCACCCCCCCCCCCCCTCCCCACACACACACACACACACACACACACTCACACATGCCCAGGCGACACCCCGGGGTTCAGTGTTTAGGTGCAATTTTCTCAGCATCAAGACAGGCTTTCTGTCTTGCTGTTGCTATGACGACCCATCACGGGCATCGGGCAGCAGGGGGGAAGAGTAATGATGTGTCACGGTACCGCAGTGGGTTACTGGTGACCTCTGACCCCTGGGGTCAGCGAGAACACACGGACTGAGGAAAACAGGGGTGCGTTGTAATCATCCGTCTGAAGCCGATCTCACGGCCGGCTGTTTAAACCCATCTAAGTGTATTTGGAAACAACACACGCCAGGAACACAAGCAACAAGATGATCTGGCTAGAGAGAGGGTCTCCGAACTGCAGAGCCACCACCTGCATTAAACTAAGGAATATGTTTCATAGTATAATAGCCAAATCGGGCCAGGTTTTAAACTGTGGGCAGATTTGCGGAGGGGATTTCTGTATACTCCGTCCAACTTTCGTAACCTTTTGAGCGTCAGCTGTTAGCCTCTTAGCTGCTAGCTGGCAGCTGAAACTGCTAAACACGTGCGGCAGTAGTTTTGTAATTCTCATTCAATATAATGATATAAGTTAACATTTCAGCACTGTCAATATGGGTGGACAGGATAGTAACTATTTTCAATATCACACTTATATTTCATTTATTAGTATCAGTATCACAGTGCACTTGCACCAGTGTTTGGAATAGATTACTTTCTTTTTTTGCAGTTCTTAAAGCTGGTCTGTTGGTGTTGACTGGCAAAAAAATCAACACATTTTAATTCAAGAGGCTTCTGCAGCGAC
>JAPTHA010000003.1:11173198-11189263 GCA_029814585.1 Gymnapogon annona
GTGTTAATAATGAGGGAAACAAAGGTGCAGGACAAGAACGGGGATTTCTATTTAGAATCCAGAATGTATAAATGAGTTTGGCCGTCACTATCGTAATATCTGAACGTGACCATTTGGACGAAGAGAAAATGGAGGAAAATGGAGTGTAAGTCACTGAACTAACAATACAGAGAATAGAGTGAAACCATGAACTCCACTAACTGTAATGGACAAACCATTTCAGCTCTTATTAACACATGCATTTGTGTATGATAAAGCGTAATGTGACTAATCAGCATGAGCTAATACTAACACTAATCAACATGTTTTATTGATGCAGACATTCAGGTATTTTTATACAGTGCTAGTGAACTTCATGAAGTCACATAATTCTTCTTGTCGGTGCATTTTATTCATCAAGCAGAAGCTCCACAGTCTGTGAATGATCAGTAAAACACAGTGGTCACTAACACCATATATATATATATATATATATATACGTGTGTGTGTGGGCACTTCTATCTATCTCTCTATCGCTCTATCTATCTCTCTATCTATATCTCTCTCTCACATCTGGGGCGACCGCCCTAAAACTGTGAAAAATAAATACATTGATAGTGACATGTCCTTTTTAGGACGGGTCACTATGAAATTTATCATGAAAATATAGATTGGCAGAAAAAAAACTTATTTTTCACAGTTTTAGGGCGGTTGCCCCAGCTGATATCCGAAAGTGTCCACATGTCAATGACTCATATATATAGAACCCTCGAGTTGAAAATAAAAAAAAACATTGAATGACTTTTGGAAGCAGAAATATTTAATTTAATTTATAATTGTTCGGATGTTTTGAGCAGAAGAAAAAATTGCATATGTGTACGTGCACAAGGAACTAATAGCAGAGCAAATAAATTGATAAATAAATGTGAATGAGATGAAATAGTAATTGTGATGTACTTTTGCAGTAATTCAATATTGAATATTGCTCAGTTGCAGAAGTTGCTCCTGGTCTGGATCATACAGGATAAAAGAAGTGAATTGTGCTATTGTTGTAATGTCTTTTTTTCTTGTGCTCTCTGGTCTGTCCGTCCTCTCACATGCTCTTCTGCCTGACATTTAGTGTAACTGGCATCATGCATATTAATGGCATCAGCCTTGAACAGATGACTCCACTGATATATGTAGGTCTAGGCCTTTAAAGCCCACTGTCTACATCCAAGGTTTTTTTTTCTTATGTTCAAACCCAGACAAAAGCACTGATGAGGGGGAGTTGTCTTGAGAGCCTTCCCTTCAAACTCCCCCTCCCTCCCCCTTTTTTCATCTTCGTCCGAACCATTACTCCCCCCCTCCTCCTCTCCATTCCCTTTTCCCTACAGTACACTTCCTCTTTCATCTTTCCTTCTTCTTCTCTCACCCACTGCCTTAATTCTCTTATCCTCTTCTTCTTCTAACACTTCTAGCCCTACTCCGAGGCTGCAGTTCTTCCCTCTTCATCCCTTACCCTCCTCCTCCCCCTCTTCCTCTCCCTCTCTGGGTGTCTGTGATCTACTGTACTATTTCACCCCTCACCCACTCTTACTTTTCTCTCCGTCTCCTTTTCTTCCTCCTTCTTCTTCTTCCTCCGTAGGGGGTTGAGGGCTGCCAATCTATCTCACTGCTCAGTGAACTTGCACACGTACAGTAACATGAACACACACCTCCCTAGGGGGCTTTGGACATCAGTCTTTCCTGCTGCGGTACCGATCTGCTCGCTAAGGTGAGGGGGCGTCTGTCTGTATTTCATCACTCTGCCCATTCATCTGAGAGGGTGAAATTATGGTTATCTGGCAACCGAGGGGTTTGAGTTTGGTCCCCATTCTTTCTTCTAAGACAGACCTGAAGGCTTTATTTATTTATTTTTTTATATTCAAATTGGCGTGTAGGGCATTTCAATCTTTTAATAAAGGGGAAAACTTTCACATGCTTTCAATACCATTTTGTCTGCGGCAGCCTGAGTGTATACCTCATTATCTTAAAACGCCCTCCTCTCACTTCACATAATGTGCAGTCAGCAACCTCTCATTGGAAAGATGTCACTGTTAGCTGTGAAGGCAGCCTTTAAGTATGTGTTTGAGTCTCATTACCCACAGGTTTTGTCCTCATTGCACCATAAAAACACAAAAAAAAAACCCCACAACACCAGCTCTGCAGGCAATGAAAAGACGCTCGAATCTCCACGAAGCTCCTCTAGCTTCTATTTGCTAAAGTGCTCCCAATCACACACTCATTAGGGATGACTGATTGCCTCTTATTTATTGTCTCCAGGATAATAACACTCAAATTATCAAGTATACAAAATTGCTCTTAGATTCAATACTTAATTTATCCAGTCTTTTCTCCGAACAATACAAAATCATCACTTTTTTTCAGTTTTCAGTTCACTCCTAAAGTCAACAGTGTTTCTCTGGCCTTTACTTTCATTATTATCTTTTTGTTCAGGCTCCACTTAGGATGCAGCTTGTTGATTATGGCCTCTTAGTTTCCATAGTGACGCTGAAGGGAATTATGGTCATAAATAGGGTAAAAGAGAGAAGAAAGCAACTAAAGTATTCGAGTCCCTCTCTGTCGTCTTCTTGTAAAATGTTCACTTCAGACTCATCAACGCCACACTTAATCAAACTAGCCTTTGAGCACATTGTTCTGGAGACATGTGGTGGAAGTTTGCAGCACCTGGAAAGTTCATGGAGAGTGTGAAATTTTTAATGATGAACCCCAAACAAAACAAAAAAAAAGCAGCGTCTGTCCTTTTGGGGCAGTGGGGATATCAATCATATTTCATACTATCACAGATGGTTGAGGACGAAGAGGATGTTGATGGATGTTTCCCCAAATCCGCTTGTCATTTGTAATCAAAATGGGCGTTATTTAAACCCAAATGTGCCGCCTGGCATGTTTTTACACGCACGTATGATGTAATAAAAGGCAATAACTGTGTAAAAGTAATTCTGTTATAAACCCGACGAAGAAGTTCTGTCAGATTTGGAAATGAATCATACTCTTATTTTAACGTTTCTAGATTAGTATTAATGTAAAGTTGACCCTTTTTAGCACATTTATGGTGAATGCAGAGATACAGATTTTGCTTGAAATGTAGATTTCCCTTCTTTAATGACGTTTTTTCATTTCATTTGTTTGGGTGATGTCATATATGCATATGCTACAAAGTGATGTATCTTCACAGTTAAATTATTATTTTTTAAAATATTTTATTAAAATATTTTATTAGACAATATTACAGTTTACACTCATACACCAAGACAGCATTCCCGACCCACAATGGCAGGATCAGACATAGAACAGAACAGAACGTGATGGAATGGTATGGAACAGAACAAAATGTAACAAAACAGAACAAAAGTTAACCGCCTGACTGCAGACAGACATATATTGACCTCACACATTGTAAGTCCTAGAAGCCCTGCTCAGGTAATATAGAGCTGAGCCAGTGTGGTGTGCTGGTAAATTTTCCATGTAGTTTAAGAACGGTTACCATATCTTATAAAACATCCGACTTCTTTTTTGATCCTGTAGGTTATTTTCTCTCTCAGAGCACACAAAGGGGCAGTGAATTTGTAATAATAATTATCTTGAGGGAAATACAAGTGGAGATGAAGATCTAAATTTACGACAGATTAATAAAAATAATTTAAACTCAGATTAAAAACGTTGAATTTGTTGTTCGTTGAACACCCTTCGCATTGAGCGACATTATTAGACGTGTCCAAAACAGACTAGACCCCTGTAGCAGGACCTGAGATGCAGGACATGCTTGAAGGAGTGTGTTTCTCAGGTGGCCGGAGTATCATTGTTCCCCAGAGGAGCAGGAGGCGATGCAGAGGGAAGCCTGGGCTCTTCTGCATAGACGACTGCCCCTGTGACCCAGATCTGGACAAATGGTAGCGATATGGATGGGTGGGTGGATGAAGGGATGGATGTGACCTGGCAACATCACGCATTTTTACTGATCGATCAAACACGAACTTTAAATTCAGATGTGGATTACACGACATATGTTGAGATCCAATGGCTCAGACTACATTTAACTCTTTCATGCACGAATGATGATAACCTTCTTCAAGATTTTTGTTGTCAACTGTGACATTAAGACTCGTTCATATAAGAGTAAACAACTTCAAAACAGCTGTTCCACTGTGGTGACCACTATGCATGAAAGAGTTAAACCACAGATATGTTTAAGATCAACAGCTATTTATATGTTCAGCTTATTTCAGGATTTTAGTGGAACCAGTTCACTCTACAGCAGGCGTTTGGTTAGGGAGGAAGGTGGCTCTATATAAATTCTACAAAAGGTCAGCGTTCGCATCTTATATGTGTGTACTTACGCAATATAAAGTCCTTTGGTTACTCATACAATGTATTCCCTCAAAATACCATGAGCAGTTAAATGACTATAATGTTCATATGCATGTATCATGACTATATATATGAAATTTAAAGCTTTGGAAACATTGATTAAATGTAAAAATGTAACTTTGTTGTTGGTGTTTATTGCTTGTTTGTCTTTTTTTTGCATACAAGAAACCACTTCGCAGAAGACAAGTTAATAATTAAAGGCCATCAATACACGTGATCAGTGTAGCAGTTTTCTTGTGCATTAGTAATAATTAAGTAAATAAGTCAATAAGTATTGCTCAGAATGAGTGTGGAGAAGACAAACTTTTCTAATCCCACTCCCTCCTGTCATTTGTGCAACACACAACACTTATGACAAATGTTCCGCCACTGTGGTCCAGTCATTATTTCCAGAGCTTTATTTTTGATATACATATCAGTTGCGTATGAGTTGTGGTTGAGGCTGCATATGTCTCTATTCTTTTAATAGTAGGTACTCGAATGTGCCACATTGAAGGACCACCTACTCAACTGATGTCCTCTTCCTAAGCACAAGTACACACTCATTCAAGTGCCAGTGGCATCATGCAGAGATGCATTTTGTATGTGTGCATATTCAATATCTTTTAGCAATTTGCCTCAAACACACAGAGAAACGCAGTATATGCAGGTTGTTGACGCTCTATTAATTACTTCTTTTAAAAAAAAAATCTCTCTAACAATTATATATTGCAGCTTTACCATGGATTGAACAGAAGTACGTAGAGGTTGTGATCTGTTAAGCCCTACCCTCTGAGCAGATCACCCAAGATGTAACATGAGGCAACACACTCACTGTGTATGTGCTGTACACTCCTTATATGAACACAGCACAAACAGAATGATATTATATGATCACAACACAAACACAGTGATCTTATATAAACACAACACTAACACAATGATATTTAATGAACACAGCACAAACGCCGACATTATATGAACCAACACAAACAGTGATTTGTATTATATTATAATCCAATACTAATATAAATATGAATACTCCATTCCATCTCTTTATTATAAACCCTTCATCTTATAAACTGAGCTGAGTCCCAGTGAGACCACGTGAGTCACACACTATATTTGAGTTTTCTTTTTCATGTAAAGAACAACGATGAGCACATGAGCAGCTGAGTCATAGGTCAGCTCCAGTTTTGGGTGTCGGTGTTATAGCATCGTCGTCTGCTCAGGTTACTTATGCACACATAGTAGTCACGCTGCAGAGGAGTGTCCGCTAGCGGAGATGATGTCACCACAACAGTGACGGGAAACGCTTTTGTGAAAGTGGACAGCGGGTGCTTTGACTAGTATGTGATGCAGGTAGTTTGCTAAGCGATACAGTGAGTGACTAATGGGGAGGGGGATTGGGGTAGAGGGTCTCTTTGTGACATATGGTGATGGGGTGACCCCCTCAGAAGGACCCTATTTGACCAGTGGCACTCCCACTGAGTGCACGCCCTCTCTGTGTATATCCGTATGGGTGTTTGCTTTGTGTGCTCATGCACCGTGAAAAATGCCCCATCTGCAATCCACACTTCTATTGTGGGGGCAAATAAAGGTCACCCCGGGACTGCAGACGCTTATGGGTTTTGTCTTTGTCCCTATTTTACAGGTAGCGGAGTGAAAGCACTCACTTGCTCATCATTATAGCCTCTATAAATACCTTTCCTACCGTGAGCTCTATTGAAGTAGATATCAATGAGTGTAAAAGCTGAACGATGACAGCACAGACTGATTCTGATGTCTATTTCTTTCTATTTTTCAGCACAGTGGAGCGAAAGAAACCTGGGTGGGGACGAGAAAAACAGTCTGCAAATGTCTAAATTCTCCGATTCCAGCATGACCAAAAAACAAACAAAAAAAATCAAATCAAATCAAAGAGCACAGAAACAAGAAAGGTCAGCAGTAAAAGAAATGATAGAACAAGGACAGACAAAACAAAGAGAGCATTCGCTCCCTTTGTTTTGGATGGAAATGGAAAAAACTGAGAGCGTTTGTGCACCTGCTGTGTGGAGAGAATGAGCTGAGAGATTTAAATATGGCTTTGGAACCAGAGATGATTGGTCGTTTTGAAGAAGATACAGCTCTGCTCTTCTCAACATATTCTCCTTTCTATTTTTTTATCGTCTTCTGCACGCTTGTGTTTTTTTTTTTCTCTTTATGTGTCCGTGTCCTGTGATTGTTATGACACACAACAGTCCCTAGACCAGATGGACGACCACCACTCATCTCTCTCTCTCCTGTCTGTTTTTTGTGCTACCTCATGCATAGGCGGAGGAGCGTGTGTGCACATTCGTATCCATGTGCGTACGTGTGAGGATCTATGTGTGCACGTGTGTTTTCCTGAGTTCACCTTTAAAGCGGTAGCACGTGTCTTTAATTGTCTGTTTCCAATATGATAATCTGTCACAATAACAGTCACCCTGTTTTAATAAATTAGGTGTCATGCAAATTAGGAGATTATCTTTCATCAACGGCCGTTCAATATGTTTACATAATGTAATTACCTCTGAATAAATTCATCCACAGAGAATGAAGTGCACCTTGTGAATTGCACTGTGATGCGTCCCATTTTAAGGCGAAAACTTCTGTGCTACTGATAGACAAGTGGTGTTGCACTTGGTTGCATGCTGTGCATCAGCTTTTCTAGTGTATCAGGCATGTATTGGAATTTCAGTGCACAGATTGATACTTAATAAATGTGACTTAATTATGTGATTAAAGAAGGTCTGAAAGGTGATAAACATCTATCCGACCCTTAATGTTATTGCGTCAGCTTTTGCAGAAACATTAGCATCGATGCTGTGTTTGTTGTTAGAACTGACCGCGTCTCTGAACTTCAAAAGAGACACACTTACTCATTAACCCTATTATACATGAATTATGATAACCTACTTCAGGATTTCTTTGTGACTGTGACATTCAGGCTCATCTAAGACTTTTTTATATAAGAGAAAACAATAGCTTTCAATAGCTGTCCACTGTAGTGACCACTATGCAGTACAGGGCTAACAGCTGTTACACTGTGGGATGGCAGGGTAATGAGGGAAAATAGGGCACTCTTATCTCAATTAGCACTGTTTATAAGTCGAAGTAACTCCAGGAATATGCAGACATTATGTGTCCCATATCGGACAGAAGTGTTTTGTGGTGGGGAAATAGGAAACAGATATAGAGGATTTCCAGGGAGACACAAAGAGTTTATTTACAAAAATGTAGATGTATATACAAAAATATAGTGATCTAAAAAAGGGAAGAACTAAAGGCGATGCTGCAGTTGGGCGGGGGGTTGAGGGGCTGCAGTGGAAACACTGGAAAAAAACACAAAAACACCAAAATATTAATCACTGGGAAGACTCACTACACCAGGTTAAATCTTATACCTGCACATCCGAACGGACACCAGGCGAAGTACCGCGTGCAGGACGATCAACACTTTCATAATGAAGGAAGTCACAGGCGTTCCTTAAATACTGCCTCCAATGATGATCAACTCCAGGTGGGGACGGCCGTCCCATTATCTGTGTGGGCAAACACACACCCTACCACACAGACAAGTAAACACTCACACTTCAACATATCCCCACAATAAAACAACTCTTTCCACCACACCACAAGAAGTTTAAATTTTTGATTTAACAGTATTCACTGTCATAGAAGTCTCATAAATTCAAATGTGTAGTTTGTAGGACGTTAACACCAGCTTTCTGGTAGTGTTTATGACATAAGCCAAACTATGTGGTCGTTTCTACACTTCTCTTGTGAATTGGACACATTTTGCAGCATATTTACATACGCAGGTGCAGTTTGTTCACACAACGTCTGCATTATTATCTCGTTTCCATCCATGCAAATTAAAGTGCCACCTTGTTGCTATGTGCTTGACAGCTTGGCTGCCTGGTTTTTGGTGGATTCCACCCTTTGCGTGAGATTTCATGAATTACATGCTACATATTGGCCACAAAAGCCCTTGAATCTTTTTGTGGTTGTGAATGTCATCGCTGGATGCAGACTCGTGGGCTTGTATGTCATTCCATGTTGCTTTGATGTTCATCTGAGAGTTTGCTGCATTCAAAACAAGCAATATCTTTGAGGCACGGCTGGTGCAAATGGAACATTTTGTGCCTCCGCCACCACCGCTGCCACTGCCGCTGCTCACTCATATTAAAGACATTCATACTATGCTACTGTGCATAGAACTGCTCACACCGATTGCGGAATGAATTGTATCTGCCAGTGGGATAGTGGCAAAAGGCCAATTATTGACGGATTTCTCCTGACAGCCTAAGTTTGTTTGGCTGCTTTTCTGTCGTATATCTCATCATAACAGCCCCAGAAGTGTTTCCTGCCTACAGACTTCAGGAAACTGTGACTGAACAAATGGGATTTTGAGCTTCAACCATCAAGTTATGCATAAAGACACATATTAACCCTTTCGTGCATGGTGGTCACTACAGCAGACAGCTGTTAAAAGGTTGTTTTAATGTCTTAATGTCACAGTCACAAAGAAATCCTGAATTCAGTCATCATAAATCATGCACGAAAGGGTTAATTGTGGGCCCCTGAAATCACAGTCACAGATACTGTACCTACTCACCCATTTCCTATGAACTGGGAAAAGCATAGTTCTTGCTTTTAGAAGCTGAAACCACCACCAGTGACAGTGATGGTTTACTGCCGCATGCACAACTTTGACTAGAAACACTATATCTTTAGTCCATTTTTTCAAACAGGTGCTTTGGAGAAGGACATGTAGACAGTGCTGTTTGCATTTGGGACTGATGCTCTCACCCCTGACTGGAGATTCCTGATATTTGTCCTATAACATTTATTAAAGTATTAAATGTTGGAATACTATAATTGTAGGAGTTAGATGGTGTGTTTTTGCAACAAAGAAGTAAACCGTGGAAAATCCTGACTGGACATGTCATCAGAGTAAACAATATCTGAAATAATTCCCAAACCTCCTTCTTGTTCATCCCCCACACTTGGCCCGGTTTGGACTAAAGAACTGCCAAACCACATCCAGGCCTCTGGGATCCTGTTACAGTCAGCATCTTACATGTGCCAACAGCGGCCTCTGAGAGAGGTGAGAAATATAACAATTAATCAAAAAACAATGATCAGAGACACTCATGTGATGTTTTATTTTTCTGTCGGAACTTCTTTTTTTTAATCAATTGTTAATCAAAAAAAACTCAGAACTTCTTTAAGATGGGTGGCCGTGGCTCAGGTGGTAGAGCAGGTCGTCTATTAAGGGTTGGCGGTTCGATTCCTGCTCTCTCCTGATCATGAGCCGTTGTGTCCTTGGGCAAGACACTTCACCCACCTTGCCCATGATGACCCTGCGATGAACTGGCGACTTGTCCATGGTCCCCCCCTCCCCCGCCTTCGCCCTATGTAGCTGGGATAGGCTTCAGCGACCCTGCAAGGGATTCAGCGGGTTGGATGATGAATGAATGAATGAATGAACTTCTTTAAGATTTGATGTGATTATAGATTAGATTAGATTAGATATACCTTTAATTGTCCCTCTAGGGGTAATTCCAGAATCGGCAGCAGGATACAAAGAGGAGAAAAAACAAGAGTAGAACAGATATACAACAATTGAATTCTAGTACAACATAGACAACATAGATAGTATACATGACTGAAGTCCCAGAGATGATAACGAGGTGCTGTGATGCATCATCCGGAGCTGAAAGACAGAAGTGAATGTCATCGCAGGCCACTGTAGCATACCACTTCAGCTACTAACAGCTAACAGTTCAAATGTACATCGTTCATAACCGCAACAAGCAGATCACAAACCGTAACTCATACACACACATCGCCAGCCATCCCATTCCCTCTCCTCTGCCACTGTCCCGCACTTCAGTCCGCTCTCATCAGTAGAAAACCAACCACAAAATGAAAGAGTCCGGTGGAACCTTGAGCCAGGAATCCTTCACAGCTAGGGCCGCTCAGCTTGTACACCCGCCGCAAGTCATGTCAGCAGTAGCCATTACGTCTCCATCACGTTGGTCGATCGGTTGGTAGATCAACCGCTACATACCCGAACCAATGGAAACCCCAGATGTACCGTCCCCTCCACATCCTGGCTCTGCAATCCGCTGCACTGATCCCGTAGGTACGCAGGTCACTCTCCGGGAGTACTTGCTGTTGCTCATCCCAACTGTAGACATGGACTGGCTCACAATCCCACGGTGGTGTTGAGGGGGTCCATGAAAGTAGCAAACAAGCTACTACCCTCACGAAACTTAAAAATGACACATGTCCATGTTGTACAAGAGTCTAATTAACACGACCACAAGAGTCGAGGTAGAAAAACTTAAAGCAGGAAAAAAGTTGGGAGCTATTGTACAAGGCTGCCTGCTACGGCGCCATCTTGGTGACGTAAAAGATGACGTGTAGCTCTGGTGTAAAGCAGCCCCGTCCCCCTGTCCATGGGACTTGTAAGTACAATAAAGAAATCATCTTTACACAATAAAATGTAAAAAATGAGTTTGGACAAGCCATTGTTTGTGGTGGACTTTGGACGTTAGTTGACACAGCGGGTTAAGTGGGACACAATAATAATAACAACAACAATAATAATACTAATAATAATGGATTGGATTTATATAGTGATTTTCTGCTCACGTATACTAAAAGTGCATACATCAAAGGACCCATTATTCATTCACTCTCACATTCACACTCTGGTGGTAAACTATGTTTTGTCTACAGCGAGAAAAAGCTGACAGAATCGTGGTTGCACACTCCGTTCCAAACGGCCCCTCCCACCACCACCAGACATTCAGAGACATTCCTACATCAGTGTGAGGCACCGGAGACAAGTGGATGAAGGGTCTTTCCCAAGGACACAACAGCACATGACCAGGACAGAGTGGGATTTAAAGCGCCAACCCTTTGGTTATTGGTTATCCTGCTCTACCTTCTCAACCCTGACATGGAGCTGACAGACACAACACCAGTACAAACATCTACAAATGTGTTTGTGCTGATGATGATCTATTACAGTATTGATTTGTTCACGTGTGACCTATGCTCATCAACATGTTTTCTCTAATAATAAATATACAAAAACATAATTTGACAAATATAATATGTACAGTAATAATAATCAATGGCTAGAAGTTGAAACTGAAGTTCTTACTGGAAACAAGAGTGCAAAAGAAGTGTTTTTTCTGACACCTTTCTAGCAATGAAAACACAGCCTGTTATGTCTTAACCCTTTCATGCAAATAGTGGTCACTACAGTGAACGGCTGTTTTAAGGTTGTTTTCTCTTATATGAATGAGTCGCAACATCACAGCTGACAAAGAAATCCCTAAGTATGTTAACATAAATCGTGCATGAAAGGTGTGCAGCGTCATATACATTAGAGATTATTGGGCGTTGCTGTGACAACACATGCTTCAAGTGGAGCTAACGGGAAATGCGACTTCATCACACGCCGTAGATGCCCCTGTCGTTTGCTGGTTACCGTGGTGTTGCTGAGTTTCAGCATAAACACACTACCTTCAGAACCTTTCACTTGACTGTGTCACGTCACAGTCTACAGATTCCACAGAGATCAGCCACTTCATTGTCCGATGGATGATTGATTTTGCTCATGGTTGATTTTATTGCCGCAGTCGCTGAAGGTTTGACCCACTTCCCGTTTTACAGCTGAATAATCCCAGATACAAATGTCTGCTATAGTGAACATTGACTGACACTGCATTTTGGGTCAGTATGTGGCTAATGTGCTGAGTTTTAAACCCCACGAAAGAAAAAAAAAGAGCAAAGAAATCAATGAGTTCATGGAGATAGGAAGGAACTAAGAAAATTCATCGTAAGTATTTCCATTTGAAGCAACTGTTTATGAAGCCAATGTTACACTTTGTCTCACAGCTTTACTACCTTTTATGATAAAACCTTTTCAAACGCATTGGTTGTTTACTGATTAAATTGTTCAAATGTTTTCCACTTGTGATGTGTTTTCAATAGAAGCAGTGTGTAGTCATTGTGATATTTCCGGTATGTTGTTAACAACTCCACCAAGTGAAGATTTTCTTATCTTAACTTCACACATTATTGACAAAAAAAAAGTTAAAATCATTCAATGTGACATTTCTTTTCAGGTGTTTTTTTTTTTTTATTATTCTGTAAATGGGATTATAAATTTCTATGTAATCTGTTCGGTACTTTTGTTGTATTATCATAGTCTTGTATGTGCTTGTTTTTACTTTTAATGTTAAGTTGTGTCAAATACCTTTATTTTGTTGACTCCTACATAAAAATAAGCTGTGTGCTTTTTAACACAGGTAGTCAACTATTTGTTAACATTGACTGAATCCATCTTAAAGCTAATCTTCCATGACAACCACTTGTATTTGCTTAACTCTGACATCATGCTATTACTGGGACCAGACAGTCAACACTGGTGAAGGCTGTATGTTTGTTAATCATAACTCATTCATTCATTCATTCATTCATCTTCCAAACCCGCTTTATCCTTTGCAGGGTCGCGGGGGTCACTGGAGCCTATCCCAACTATATTATTTTTTATGTACCACCCTCTTGTTTGCTTGATAATGAGGCTGTCATATATTGAGCCTTTTGATATATTTCACTCATAATATTTGCATTCATAGTTCATCTTATTAACCTACACTACTGAATTTCTGTAGTAACAGTACACACATATTCATAACTTTCATATCGCAAGTGATCCAATAATATAATTGCTCCAATTGCTCCAACAATAAAAATACATCACTGCTGTTGAACACCTTTTTTGAGTTTAGAGACACCATTTTTGAATCAAAATAGTACTTTGGTATAGTATTTCTTCAAAATCCTACATTTATTTTCTAATGATTACCGTCCTAAGGTTCAGACATGTATTTATCACATATGTTTCAGATCTGTCTGAATTACTTTTGGATGCTGGTGCATATTTGCATCTTGGCGTGTTAAATATTTCAACATTGCTAAATGCATCCTAAGTCTGTGTTCTGCACCAAAGTTCTGTCTTGGTTGCCATGGAAATACCGCACAACTGTTGAAGCTATTTTCCCAATCTATACATCTGTGTAAACATAAATTAAAAGCTTAACACATCAATTGCCAGAACCTACATCACAACGGAAATGGGCGACTATCAAAAACAAAGTAAGAGTCCAAGACCAGCACAGGTCGTGAATAATTTAATCAAATCAAACATTAATATGACTCATTTTGCCACGCTGAGTCAACACAAAAATACAAGAATTATTTATCTTCTAATAAATATCCCTGAATGAGCCAATAATAAATGTTGCATTATAAAGCAATGATTATGACACTTAGCCTACCATTGTTGTTGTAATAATGTGGTTTATTCAAATTAAACTTCTGCAAATTTGATGAATCCATTGTTTTGTGTTGCAGTGAAATGAATGCAACGATATAAAAAAAAGGCCTTTAACAAGTTGAGCAACAAATTTCACTTTGTTGCTGTAATGGCACTGTCTCTAAAGGATCTCCGCTCTTGCATCCACGCGGCAACTAATAATTAAAATCAATAAATCCTACATTCCTGGAGGTATGTTTAAAGTGCAGCACGGAAATGGAAAAACCCTTCCCAATTCACAGAGACGAGTTGTTTGAACAAATGAAGAGAAAGATCACAGGGCGAGAAAATGAAACACGGAAAGTGAGGGTGCTCTTTGATTCTCCTCCCTCCGTCTCTCTCTCTCTCTCTCTCTCTCTCTCTCTCTCTCTCTCTCTCATCCTTTTTTTTCTTCTTTTCTCGCTCGCTCTGCCTCGCCCTCCTTTACTTTGTGAGTTCAAAGTGAATCCTAAGAACCCTGCCTCACCCTTGTCTGGGTTTGTTTGATCTCGGAAAAACACACACAACTGACACAGCCTTTACCATATGCCCAAATATCGACCAGCGAGGGATGCAAGCCTCTGTCATACACACCCTCTTAGACACACACACACAGTGCATTATTCATAGATAACAGTAAACACAGATATTACATTATTCATTGTCGCTGTGTTGTTATGTAAGGCTCTCTGTGTTATTCTGCTTTTTATTTGCTCATATGTCTTCAGACTTCGGCTTCTCCTTGCAGATCTGTGCGTCATCACCACGTGTTTCCATAACCTCATAGTTTCTGTATACACACACTCCATTACCACGTAGATGAATGCACTTTAAATCTGGTTGCAGTGTACCGTGCATTTATGTGCCGTGCACGTGGCTTCCTGTCGTGATTTCTTTTATACTGTGCATGTTTTGTTGTGTGTGTGTGTGTGTGTGTGTGTGTGTGTGTGTGTGTGTGTGTGTGTGTGTGTGTGATTCATTAAACAGGAAGTTGGCTTCATAATTAATTTCCTGTCTTAACGTCAGGAAGATGGATGAGAACGATTAGGTGTAACAGAGACAAATGCAACAAAGCAGATAGAAAGAGGATTTAGCTTTCTTTGTCGAAATTACCTTCGGTAGATAGATCACTGCAGGGACTTTGGAGTTTCTGAACTGATAACAGCTCATTGTCTGAATAAAAGCAGGAATAAGTCAGAGAGATACTGAAGCAACTGAAGCTGTTGTAAGTACTGCCATGGCAAATGCCAAAATTAGTTGGAAAATTCTTGTGTGTGTGTGAGTGCAATGACGTGACTGGTATGTTCAAAGGTGACGGGGGTTGCAGGCTGTGACAGTACGATTGCGTAACATGTGACACATATGAACGCGATGACACCATGTGCTGACGATGACTGTGTGCATCATTCCGCCTCTGACCAAACTCCCTCACTGAATGTAAATCTCAATATGCTCCCAGTTAATTATGTTTCTTGAAAGCTCATTATCACTCCGTCGGTTCACAGATTCAACTTTTCTGCAAATTAAAGTGTGTGTTACAAACACACAAACACCAGCGCCGGCACGAAACACATCCTGGGTTTGCATCATTAAATGTACATAAATATCACCAGGTATTTGATGAAAATATTAATTATTTCATCTACGGGGGGTTATGTGAACACTAGTCTTTGTTGGCAGCATAAGGCAAAAATTATGACACAGAGGCACTGCAAAAACTCCGAGAGTGGGTATGGAGTGAGGCCAAACACATTGAAATCTGGAGCAAATCCATAAGAAGAAGTAGGCAGTTTGCATTTTTCCTCAGAGTTTTTGCTGAATTATCAGGAGATGCGGGCTTTGCGAGTGCATCTCCCATCTGTTCATGTCACTGCAATCCAGAAATGGTCATGGGACAAAACAGGGAAAGAGACATAACCCTAGACTCATGAAGGCATCGTGCAGTTTGTGCAGCTACAAAACCGGTGAAATGAAACTAAAATATACCGTGAAGTTCCATAAAGTACCTGCACAGGGTGATACTACTGCCCACCAGATAGCACTAAAGTAGCGCCTGTGTAATTTGCATAGATGCAAATGAAGGAATATTAATACATTCTCTGCATCGCACTTTGCCAATGAGCCTCGCTGCAATATCTTTATAATTTACAAAGAACACTCTAAATGACCACACACTGTTTGCACTGCAGGAATTACCTCCCGCGTTCCAAACTCACCGCTTACTCTGCATCTCTCTCTCTCTCTCTCTCTCTCTCTCTCTCTCTCTCTCTCTCGCTCTCTCTCTCTCTCTC
>JAPTHA010000003.1:11304901-11318667 GCA_029814585.1 Gymnapogon annona
GGGGGGTGTTACCAGATGGAAATAAGAGGTTTCGATCGAACTATCGTATTGGAATCATGTAAATGTGGCTGGTTGTGGTGATATTAACACAAATGAACTCTGGATGGACTGGAGGAACGAACAATAGTTTTAAGGAAAAGGATGAGACTATTCTTTACAGTTTAGACTTTAGAAATTTTGACTGATAAGAGATTGAATGAAACAATACCAGAGCATTATTTGGCAAAATTAAGCAACTGCTGCACGTATAATCACTTTATTTTATGAAATATAGGATCTTACTCATAACTCACTTGTCTTTATTTTTCTGCCATTCATCGCTTAACATGAATGGCAGAAAATTCATGTTAAGCGACCAGCGATAAGGATCCTATTGCAAAATATAAAAGTATTCAGTAAAATGTGCCAAAAAAGCCAAAAAAGAATATAAAATGCCATGATTGGAAAAGAGAGCATTAGTGATATGTGTAAAACAGACATGTATGAATCTGCAAAATGGAAGTCTTTGAGGATTAAGATGTGTTGTTTATTAACTTATAACTAAAATGATGAATGAGATGGCATAAGTTTCCAGCCTGGGTTTTTTTTACAGTAAAGGTAAATGTGGGCTCACTAATTAGCAAACCATTTTCAATCATATAATTAAGTTAGTTTCACTGTAAAGCAAAACACATTCACATTATAGTGGATCAACATTATCTGCTTGCAGACAATCTTCTCCTGTAAGGATGACCCCCCCCCCCCCCACACACACACACACACACACACACCCAACACTAAATGACTCCTCTAATAGGTTCGTCATCTACATTTACCAGACGTCTATAATGTTAAAGCAGGTCCTATTAAGCAGGGCGATGCATTCAAGAGCAGTGAATAATTAAAAGGGCTGTTAAATCCTGCACAAAAACACTGAGCTGTTTAATTCAGCACAATTCATATGCTCAGTTTCATCTGAAGATTTTGCCCCTGGCGATGCCTACAACTCAACCAAGCACCACCTCTGAACCACTCAGACTTACCAACCGCAAGACCCAGCCAGTCAGCTCTCTGACACCGACCCGGCTTCCCCGCTTCATTTTAACAATACACCTCTCTCCCCTTCAATCATCCAAAGTGGTCTGACTATAGATGAGGTTAACTACAGCATAGAGCCTTACTTCCAAGAGCCACTAGGGCCAATTATATAAGGCTGACTACTCTTCCCAACCTGAGCTCTATGGTGTGGAAAATGCAGTTCCACTGGCTGCATCACTGGGGACAGAACAGGCTACTGCTGTCTGGAGCCCGAGCCAAGCGCAGGCCAATTTGGCATGCAGAGGTCTATGGAGAATAAGCCTGATGAAATATATATATGATCTTCTTCAAACATGTATTGTTCCGCACTGCTGTGTCTTATCAGGCCGGCTTCCTCCTGATGTCTTCCAGACTTGGCAGAGCGAGACTCTACAGCGCAGAAATGTGGTGGGCCGATGCACAAGGAATGCTAAGGTTCTCTCAGTGCCCCTTACAGATAACAGGAGACAAGACATATCTGGGATATTTATTGATGAAAGCCAGCACTAAAAAAAGCCAGACTCAATTGTTTATGCAGGTGGAGAAATAAAGCCGAGTGTATGTGGGTAAGAGTTGAGTGCAGGGCCACTGTACCTTTAATTAGCACTGTCGTTATGGATCCAACTAATGCAAAGTCGAAATGCAAATAACCCCATTAGTGTTGCATTTAATCCAGTTAGTGTCAGTCATTTCAAGGCAAAATCAAGTCCAGGGTATAGCTTTTACTGAGGACCGAGGGAGCCTTTTACCATCTTTGTTTAGTCGTTAAACGTCAGTGCAGGGCAATGCTGACCTCTGCCGGTCGCACGAGGAACTGCAGTACATGTCACCGACCGTCACTGATTAAACTCTTATTATCATTTAGCTTAGATCTTAATCACTTTTACACGATTTTAATATAAGAAAGTGATATGTAGGGTAAAAAAAAGTTTAACAGCTCTACTGAAATAAAAAAAATACATTGTCCAATACAAAATTTAAAAGGAAAGAAAAGTATCTTTTTAATCAAGACGATTATGTAAAAAAAATGATCTCAGGACGTCTGAGATTTTCCACTTTACATCTACTGTACGCACCACCATTTATCCATCAAGAAGAACACCTTCTCAGACAGACAAGATATAATTTATTAACCAATATGGTAATGTATACAGGGAATCAAAGACAGAGCAGTTGTTTCAGTGATGGTGCTTCTGCTTGAACTGCAATCCACAGTAGCCGCATGTGCCCACTTTTGTGTCTTTATCCTGAACAGAAGAACATAAAAAAGAAAAAGTTAGGATTTACATTGTATGATAGACCTGTTTAATCTCATATACACTTCAACACTAGGCAGAAACGAAAGTAAACAAAAATAAATCCAAATACAAAAGAAACAAACAAAAAAAAAAATCACTCCCAACTGCCACTGAAATGTCTTACACTCACTGTATGATTTACACTGAAATAAACAACAGTGTGGTTTAATAATTCTACAACTGAATATGGATGGATACACTGAATATGCAGTTGTATTCAATGGAGTCTTTCATGTCTCTCCAACAATCTGGATATATAGTTTAGAAAACCTAGTACATCTGTTCTTTCACTTTGACGTCATAAATAAACGGTTGATTACATTCAAAGTTAACTTTCTACTTCTAAACTCCATAATCAGATGAACAACAGAAAATGTTTTATTTCCACTGGGATCCCATGCTTAAATGTAACAGAATTGTGACTGACAGGTTGTGCATTGACACATATGACGTGCAGGCTCTGGAGACGGTTATTGCTTGTTTGTTGTTAATTATATTAGCTTTGTTTAGCGTGTGTACATCGTCTAGTCGTCTGCCTTCAATTGCATCCAGAAATCTTGTACATTTTGTATTTAGCATAAGACTGGGGAACTGGACCAATTTGCCACTAGCACACTTAAGCTTTCCTATTGGCAGCAGGCTAGAGATATGGAGGGAAAAAAAATAAGAGATCTTTAAATGCAGAATTCATCAGATAATTAATGCAAAGTAAATAGAAGTCATGCCAAAGCTAAAAAAAAAGCAATTATTGAGAATGATCTTGCAGAGTACTGCCACAGCCTGTGTAAACATTTGCATGTTTTAGTACCATAAACACAGAACTCTTCCCTGCAAACACAAAGTCAGTGTTGGTACCATTACAGAATGAATATCAAATTAATGATGTTCATGTTTTGTCCCAAAAACATTAAACTCACTGAATGTACACACGTCCTTACCAGGTTGATATAGACTTTGGGATGGCCCAGAGCACCTCCACCTCCATCACATGACACCACTCTGGCCCCTACGTCAGACACTGCTTCCTCTGCCACCAACTTAATAGCAAAGTTCTTATTCACCTTAACAAAACCGTGGAAATTTATGTCAGTATCTGTGAGAACAACTCACCTGTGGAACAATCAACAGTATTCATAGATCGAAACAAATATCACTCACATCAAGTCTGCTTAAAATCATAGTTTCCATATTATTGCACAATGTCGCATTATGCAATGATGACAGTGTATGAATGGATAATGTATATAAGTTTCAGTAATGTTTTGTGTTGTAATCTGGTATGTTCATGGAAAAAAATCAGATGGCATCATTTTTTAATGCACCGTCGACATAATGAAAAACGGAAAGGGGGGCATCAATGTTTTCCTTTCCTAACATTTAGCTACTGGGGGCGATATAAATTCAGCTGTTTCTTACCTCCTTTTGCCTTCCAACAAATCTGGCTCTCCTGGGATCGTTTTCATCAAATACCTACAGAAAATACAGAAGACAACGCATTATAAACCATATGGAGGCTAACTCCGATGATGCCGCGGTGTAAGAGCTGGAGTTGTCCGAAAATGGAAGCAAAGCTAACCATGAGCTCCATAAAAACAAAGCTAAGGTTAGTTAGCAAACGTCAGAGAAGTTCGTGTAGTGATTCACGGAAAACGCATTGAATCGTACTTGTCCAGTGTGAGTGATGGTCTCGCCGGTGCTGGAAACATCTAAGCTGTAACGGTGAGCAGGTACAGCAGTCAGCCTCAAGGGAGAAACGAGCGTCTTTACATTTTTACTGAAGGACAGAACTCTGCCCAGCGCGGCCGCCATGTTTACGACTGTCTATCTTCCCAGAATGCCTTGCAGAAGCTCAGAGTGTTTAAACCCTCGGTATTGACTGTCAGATGTACAAAATTGACCCTGTCTCGACGTCCCTGTATCAACGAATGCGCCTATATTAATATCTAATATGTACATATCCGACGTAAATACTACTGTTGTGTTGAATTGATGTCAACTGCGTGAGTTTAAATCGGATTTTTAACATATCTATATAGGAAACGTTGTCTGTCAGACAATGCTCTGGATATAATTTTTAAAATAAACCGGAAGTATTTGTAGTCACAATTCAAGAGGCGCAGATCCGTCGTGTTAAGGTGAATAGTTGCGGGTTTAGGGGAATAAACCCTATTTTGAAGTTTGTCTTGGTCCTCCAGAGGTTTGTACTTTTCGTTTTAATTTTCCTAACATTATGTGACAAATGTTTAGCCGTTTTCATGGAATTCGCGGAAACGGATCACTCTCTACATGCTACTCTCCTTGACATGTTACCGAGTCAGCGAGAGACCACAGCCGCATGGATTAGAAGTGTTTCAACAAATGTTCACAAACAATAACCCTTGTATTATTTATGCTGTTTATTATGTCTAGTATTTGAGTACGTGAATCATGCAGATAATTTATTTTGATTACATCCTCAACTTGCACCTTCAGCTAAATTCAACACGTCATGCAAATCTGCTGAGCTTTTCCCAAATATTGACTCACAAGCATCTCACAACTGTTTAACTTTAATTGAATTCGTTTTTTACTTGTATTTTGCATGAAACAAACAGCTGGCAGCGTTTTAACTGTCAGTTAAAGATGGATTTTGGAATAAAAATGGATTTTTATTTGTGGTTTCAAACTTTCTTGGGGTCCGAGCATTGCAAACACTCAAGAGCTCCTTAGAAATGTAAACGTACTCTGGTGTATGCATAATGTATTGTAATATAATACAGGTGTATTTCTTGCAACAGAAGACTGGTGCATTTAGCTCATATGTAAACATAACAGACCAAAGAAAAATATATATATATAATGTAACATTTTTTTGATGCTTGTGAAGGCTCTCAGTCGTACAGGAAAAATCCATCGTCGTAAGGGTTTCTTCTGTCGTCATCTGTACTTGTAGAAAAAGGTTGGACGTATCGCTTCTATCGCAGAAGCTTCGTCAGCAGGAGGACACCTCTGAAGTCTTGGTGAAGACTTCTGGAAGTGTTCTGAGCTAAATTGCTGAGAGCACCCTATTTTAAGGACTGAGAAGTGGGACGGGATGGTTGGTCCCACCCACAAGATAACCACTACCCCTACAACCTACTAAGGTTTTAGAACTGGGATAAGCCTCAAAGTATTATTCCTAGTCTTTGATCCTAAGTTTAGTGTCAGGTCTAAGTCGTCTTCATTGTGGCCTGTTGTTGTCCTGAGGGTGGGGCTGTCTGTCTGAGATAATTGTTTGATACATTTTTTTGAGATAATTATCTTTATTGTTCTTTCACTCTGCTCTAATGCTAACAATGCTAAGAAAAAATTGTTAGTTACCGTTCACGAGTTAAATTGTGTTTTTAAGCTTCGAGATGCATGGCTCATTCAATTCTGCAGAATGGAAAATACCAAATAATTATTTTTCTCCTATATACTGTATTTTCTCCAAAACATGCAATTGCAGTGATTTATTGGTGTTTCTGTCTGTGCAGGTTTCTTCGTGATGGCGCCCCTCCTGCTGAAGCACCTGGTCTCCTCCCTGTCTCATCAAGCTGTCCAGATGAGCCAGTTGACCATGACCTTCTCATCACCTGCAGTGAACACATACAGACGACTGTACGGTCTCGTCACAGCTCCGTGCAGACTACTGATGTCTCCATCTGCAGTTCAGTGTCACAGTTCAGTCCGGTCCCCCCCCTCGTCACCCGGCTGCTCTGCTCTGTGGCGACCTTCTCTGTTGGGAAGGTGTCAGCTTCTTCCCTGCATCCAACCATCTGCCGGCATGAAAACCAAAACTGCCCTGAAGAGGCGCTGCAAAGACTGTTTCTTTGTTCTACGTAGGGGACGTCTGTTTGTGTTCTGCAAAACAAATCCACGACATAAACAGAGGCAGGGATGAGACATGGCACGTTGAAGAGGTTTTGAGATCATGGAGTCTTCTATTTACAGGAACTGTGCTACGCTAATAAAATGTTGTACTGATTCCCTCTGCTGTGTATTTCTTTCTCTGAAACGAAAAGTCCTGTTATGCTGTTTAATTCCACTTTCAAAAACATTTAAGATAGAAATCGAAAAGCTGAGAAGTGACATTGTTGTCTTGTCCTTGTATATTTGATAACTTTCGTAAGCAAATAATTGGCAGTGTCCTAATTTGAAGGGGTTTTGACACATATGTACTAATAACTGTAAATATAACTGTAAATATTAGTGTTAAATATACCTGTACTTTAAAATATTTCACAAAATTTTAAGTGACACCAAATGCGTAGCGTCGTAATAGATTTAATCTGTGATTAGACCACTGGTTTTAAAGTGTTTTTGTTTACCCAAACACTCATACCATTTGAACAGTTGTTCAATGTTTCCTTGAGTATTGGTTTCACCTTTTCACAGTTTTCTGTTACCACCCCAGGTGTTAACGGGTCAGTTTCGGCCCATGTCTTAAATCAGCTTTAAAATACACTAAAAACAAAAACCTATCATCCAATTTTTTCTCATCCCTTGGTTACCTTGTTAGGCTTCCTTATCCATAAAAATGTTGGGCTTGATATTTTTGATGGGGGTCTCTGGGCCTTTTTTCTGTATTCATAAACCTCTTGATTTCAATAAAAAAGAAAAATTAACTTCAAGAGAATCATATTAATAAATATAAGGTTGTTGTGTTACCTGGATAATACTGAAGGGGCATAGAACACATCTCTGAAATGAAATTAATAACTATCTATGGTATTACATGTAATTTCGACCAATATATATTTTCTTCAAAAAAATTTTTTGTCAGCAATAAAACTTTTATATAAACACATTGAAACACAGAACAGGTCATAACATGTTTTTATGTCAGTGACTCTGGTCACAGCAGACCCTGTGATACCTGGACTCATTTTGATGACATTGTCAGCAGCTGCTCTGCCATGTGCACGTTGAGGTACTGAACTCCAAAAGATCCTGCCATTTTGTACTTGAATCCTTCAACAGGAGCCTCTGCACCAGTCACTTCATATTCAGACTCAGACTGTGTCTGCTTGTGTCTTCTGGCTGGTTCTCCACATTGTCCTCTTCCTCAGGCACTTGGTCTTCTATACAGTATATCTATACTGATCTGTGTCTTCACCCTCATTTTCTCCAAAAAATGTAATCTGGAACTTCTCTCACTGTAAATCTTCTTTTCATTTTTGTATTCTCCAAATTCAACCTCACATATCTGGAAATGCACATCTTTGGTTGTTTGTTTTTTTGCAGCAATACTGGACAAATGAGCATCCCCTGAAGCTCAGATGATTGTTAGAGGAGGTGTCTGTCAGTTTGTTGGCCGATTGTGCACTTATGATTTCAATTTTGGCTGTAATTATTGCTTTATAATCTTGTTTTTAGAACCGTGTCGAAACCGAACCCATCACCACTTTTATAATGCATTTTATAATGTAGTGAAAAGTTTTTTTTTTAATTTTGTTGTAATCAAAGCTCCTGACAAAGTCAAAATGCCTTGATACAATAAACACATTTTAAGTGATTTTTTTCTGCATTTAAAATTAAAACGGGTCGGTGGCGACTCTAACACAAGAGCAAGTTTTTTTAAATCCTTGATAGTTTTAGTGTCGGTTTGTTGGCAAAAATTTCACAAATTCAGTTCCAATTTTTCACCACACGATGGCGCCAAACACAGAGACTTCATCCCACCTGAACTCAGCTCGTCACAGTGTGTCCTCGGGCCCTCTTGTGTGACCAGTGACACATTCTAAATGTTCCCCCCCCACACGGTTTTTCCCATATCAGTCTTTCTTTATCTTTATGTAACCCTTTGATGAACATTGTTTGCCCTTGGGATGAAATAGACCACAGACATAATAGACGCTGATGCGCTTAATGGTACTGACAGAATGAAAAATGACATGGACATAATTGAGTGCTTATGAAATATACAGATCTGAGATCATTGATGTGGTGAAGATCAAGCCTCTGTGGCTTTAGACTTTCCTCTGAGTGTGGAGTTGCAGTCATCTGATGAAGTCACTCAACAAAGATTATGGGGTGGATCAAATACAAGAGGAAGCACAACATCAAAAATGTTGAAGGTGTTATCACAGCTGCATCTCAAGCACACAGTGCACGATGTCTGTGTGGTGGATTTATGTGATGACTCAACTAAAAGAAAACAGTGTTTATTTAAAACGTATAAACATGAGTCATTAGGAGCTTTGTAGTTATGGTTAAATTTGCACAACAGTGAATGATTAGCAGTTTTTTGAGGTCATCTATGATTAAAGGATTATGTTGGGTTTGTGGTACCATGAATATAAAAGCTTAAACTCAGTTCATTCTAGACTATAGTTCATATGTACACAAACTATAATTCATATCTATCGCAAATATTTTAGAAAATGAAGCATTATTTAACACCATGTAAATGTTATTATATATATTTGCTAACTTCAAGTATTTAATTGTTAATGATGGGCCTCATTTTAAGTCTTGTAGGTTATATACTGTAGTTTACTCAAATAATACATCATAAAGTATTTATACACATACTTTTTATTTGTGATTAGATTAATAACTACATTTTTTTAACTTCGAGAAACATAGATGTATATGCACAGTAAAAAGTAAAAGAAAATTGAGACACTCAGGGTTCATGAGCTCAGCTGGGGTCAGTTCATCATCATCGAGAAGTCTTTATTCGCATATTTGCGTATATCTGTAGACGTGTTTTTTAAAGAAAATATTTTATTTAGATTTTTCATTACACAATACTACAGTTAAATTCATAGATTAGAAGACATTCCCAACCCATAATAGCAGGATCAGAGACAATAGACAAAACACACAAATCAACAAAAACAAAACAAAACAAAAAACTAACAACACCAAATTAAAAAAAAGACAAATAAATGAGATGCATGAGTCACAGACAGACACATTTTAATCTTACACCTCCTCACACTTAGATCCTACAAGCCCTGCTCAGGTATATAGAGCTGAACCAAAGTGGTGAGCTGGTAAATTTTTCATGTAGTTTAAAATGGTTCAATATCTTGTAAAACATCCAACTTCTTGTTTTCATCCAGTAGGTTTTTTTTCTCCAGATTCACACAACTGTTGTCTTCTTCAACCACATCTTGGTTGGAAGAGGGGCTATAGACATGTATAACATAAAACTGAATTGGTTGCTTGCGTTTTAATTTGTTAAACTGAAAGTTTAAGTATATGCAGTGATTGAGCACAATTTTAAAATCACAAAAAAATAAGAATTCGGATTCAACAGTCGTATCCGTATCAAGTCGGATCCAACAGTGTTAATGTATGCTTCGTTCACATCACGTGAAGTATACATTTCTGTACCATCCTTTTATTGTGAAAGGATTGACCGGATGTTACAGTCTATTATTCCTACTTTGTGCGCGAGGGACCCAAACTCCTTTTCGTCACTCAGACAACATCAGTCGCGCGGCTCTCGTACACGGGTGAGGATGTTCCACGAAGATTAAACAAAAACTTTTTCCACCGCACCAAACAAAACGTGACGCGACGGGATTTTTATTGTATTTTTGTAGATTTCTTTTCTTTAATTCGTGTTTGTTGAGTCCGTTTGTCAGCGATGAAACAGTCCGACGGTGATGTGTTCAGGGTCCACAAAAACCCGTTCACTCACCAACTGAAATTCACCAAAACAGAAGCTTTAAAGGTAAGTAACGGAAACCAAAACACATTGATGTTTTCAAGTCGTCCCCGTTATGTTTACTTAACGGAAACTGGTCCGTTTACCGTACCCTCCTTTAATTATGCAGATATGCCTGGGCAGTTTTAGAAACCGCATGTGAAGGAAACGTGCTCAAAACGGCAGAGGGGAAGTTTAGGGTGGACCTGTAGATGTCGTGGAAATCTGGTCTCTCCGTGTTTTCCGGGTTGTTGTCAAGAGAGGAAGAGGTTGTGGAGTGTGAAGTGTGCAGAATGAGCACCAAACGTGAGGAAGGAAAAACTTTATTACCTTTGGTGAAGGCCACAAACTGGTAATTTTGAGTGTTTTTCACTCTACATTTAAAAAAAAATTACACACCATCAGTGGAATTCGTTGCACATTCCATTAATTTATTCGAATACCACACACATATTATTGTTTGTAGTGTCCACACAACCCTGCTACCTATAATGGGTTGAATGCACAGTATAATGCAATAACAATATGCAAACATCGCAGTGGGATGTTGCATCATGGGAAACGGATGTCATTTTTTTTTCTCAAGTCTTTTTTTCCGCCACAGTGATGTAGTCAGAGTGAAATTCAGCAAAGAATGATGATGAAATTAAACTTATGTGAAATACAGTTGCACAGTTTTGATTGTTGTCCGCCGTGCATTTTCTTGCGCTTGCAGCCAGTTCTTTTCTAATAGAAGTGGCATGCCTTTGTCATAAAATCAGTGTGAAAGATGGAACATAAACAGCACAGCCACCTTGATTTTTCTGTAACATCCATTTCCTCTTCCTGCGTAACCTAATATTACATAAATATTACAGAAATGTGGAAAAGGAAAGTCCCCCGGATTGAAAACATTGCCTTGCCTACTCGTAAATGCACTCAGACGACATTGAATTTAAGAATGGAACTATATTCTGTTCACCTCCTGTTAAATATTTAACTGTAAATAAATCAAGTCACTCATATATATTATTCTAAATATGCAAAGTCATTATGTGTATTCCACTATTCCTGAATGTCAAGTAAAACTGCCTTTTTTTAGATTCTTAAATAGTTTCAGGCACATGGTTGAAGAGGTTACTTTTAGTTCAGATTCAGGAAAATCTAATCAGAATTAGAAACACTTTATCAATCCAAGGATGGGTAATTATTGGTTGAAGAATACATGAAATGAAGAGAACTAGTGCAAAACAATAGGAATATGCACAATAATATAATACACAGTTACTTTAAGTGGAAAAAATAACTAGACAAAGTGCAGAGGGAGATGTGTAAATTGTTTGAGGGTTATTGTGGTTGTGCTATTGAGAACAGAAATGCCACAGGGAGACGAGTTCCACAGGTTTGTTGCATTGTAGTCGCACACAGACATGCATAACTTTCCTCCTGTGCTTTGTGTGTTTGGTCAATTTTGATGTAACTGCCCCACTGACTCCTTTGTGAGTGTTATCTGAAACTAGTGGTGTCATTATAGAACCCTGCCACTAGCCCACATTCTGCTGGATACATCTCCCAAGCCGGAGCTAAACCTTCACCACCTGAATTTGCATGTCTGACATTTGCATTAGATCTTCAAGCACACATCTATTGACAGTGGTGAGAATGAGAATTCAGTGAAAACACATACAACCCCCCCCCCCCACACACACACACACACATGCACAAAAACATCAAACAGTGGGAGCAGGATATTTTATTGTGGTATTGATATACTGATCTGAGTCGTCTCTGTGTCCCAACAGAGGCAGAATGTCACATTCTGCCTCTGTTGGGACACACCCCCATCCAAAAGCGTGTTAGCAAACATGCTTGCACTGATGTGGATGTACACACATGCATGAAGCGTTCACAGTGTTTACACGTGGGTGTCAGGATAGGGGTGCAAACAGTCCACCTTAGACTCTGTCAGTTTATAGAGGAATGTGTAATAAGAGAAGAGGAAGGCTTGAGTTTGGAGGAGATACTTGGAATGTTTTTTAAATTTAGTTTTCCTGTTGTTATTTGAACTCAATTTAGGAAAAAGCCTAATATGTAATATCAAGTTAGTTACCATCGGATACACATTCTGCAAGTGCTAATAGTTTGTAAAATTCTGGTCAGTGTTACTTTATTTGGTTTAAGGGTGGATGTAAGACAAAAATGCCTTGACACCCACTTGTCACCTTGAACAACATTAGCACCAGCAAGACAAGGTGTAGATATCTATGCTGTCGGGAAGAAACTTCCTATGTCCGACATGGTTTTTTTTCAGGGAACCGGAAAAATTATGTTTATTCTTGATAAGTGGGTTAAGAAATGTAGTCATGAGCCGTTTTCAACACTTTTCATTGGTTAAATATTTCCAAAACTGTCAGGCCAACATAAAGAATTATCTTATGATAAAAAGAAAAAGACCATAAATGGGACTTATGAGGTTTCATGCCGTCTATTGGTCACTATTAATTTCAGAACCAGTTTCTGCAGGCAGATCAATACAGATTAATAGACTGCACTTGATTTGTCGGTGTCATGGTCATATCTACAAGGACCATAATGTCTTGCCACCTCAGTTTTTCACCATTTAATGAATAAAAAGTGGTGACTAATCTCCAAGACCAAAACTGAATAAAGTGAATGGGAGAAATAAACAACATTACTGCTGTTTGATGAGAGGATGCATAAAGATTTAGATACACAGTACTTCATCTCTAACAGCAGCATCTGTTATTCCCATTGTGATCTACTGAAGGTTTTTCAAAACAAGTATTGATATCTGGGTTGGTTTGTTATCATCGGTACATCCATTTTTGCTCCTCTGTGAACTCCTCAAGCCACCCTTTTGGATATTCTTCTAGATCACAGGTGTCAGACTCCAGTCCTCGAGGGCCAGTGTCCTGCAGGTTTTAGATGTTTCCGTCTTCCATTATACCTGGATCAATCAATGATCATCTCATCACTGAGCTCTGCAGAAGCCTAATGATGTAAACACATCCAGGTGTGATGGAAGAGGAAACATTTAAAACGTGCAGGACACCGGCCCTCAAGGACCGGAGTTCAGCAGCCCTGTTCTAGATCCTCCATTGATGATTTATCACTTAATTCAATAAGCTGTCAACTCTTACCCAAACATGAACCTGGAAGTGGAGACCAACTCGATGATGGAAACCCCTAAATCAGCTGAACTGATCAATGAAACCTCTCCACTGCAGAAAATGTCTCGTCATTGGTCAAGTGACAGATTGATGGATTGTCATGTACAATGATTAATGGCAGGAGCGGCATGATCTTCTGAACACCCGCCCAATGCGGGCTGACAAATTGAGAAATGCCACTTCATCTTAAGCCAAAATGAGATTTAAAAAACACAAAGTGTTCAATCTAATGACAAGTTGGAAGCTTGTGATGGTGACTTTGACAAGTATTTCTAATTCTGTAATGTCACACTATTGCGTTTATTTACTGCAACAATCAGAATGTTGTTGCACAAGTTTATGTAGTTTTTGGTATGCACCAGCCTGGTGCCTTTCCAACTAAGCTATCCAGCCACTTGTTAAGGGATACATGTCTTTGTAAATTCTCATTGATCCAGGTCAAAGGCATCTCTCAGCGTTTAATCAGATCAACTGGACTGAGGCCCTGTCCACACGTAGCCGGGGTTTTTAAAAAAACGGATACCCCCCCCCATCCGTCTAGGAAAAAACTCTCGTCCACACGACCCCGTTTTCGAAAACCGG
>JAPTHA010000003.1:11400805-11413516 GCA_029814585.1 Gymnapogon annona
ACCATACCATACCATACCATACCATACCATACCATACCATACCATACCATACCATACCATACCATACTGTACCATACCTTACTCTATCATGCCATACCATACCATACCATACCATACCATACCATACCATACCATACCATACCATAGAAAACGACACCATAGGCTACCCTACCATACCATACAACTCACTACACCACACCTCATCTTACCTTACCTTACCTTGTCTTTTTTAATACAAAAATCCTTATTGTGCCCAAGTTCTTTAGTCATTCTCCTCTGTTCATCTACTTCCAGCTTGTACCTACTCAGTCCGTCTCCCATTACAACACAGACACCCACAAAAATCCCACTGACATTGTCTTCATGTATTCATTATTAATCTCCGAATAATTTCCTGCCTGCTGTAAACTCATTCTTGAGGTTAAGTGGAACACCAAAGTATCATTTGCTCTTACAACACATCTAAAATTTAGCAACATCCTTTTCACCGGTGGAATTAAAGCACATATGAGCCGGCTCACTTAAAGTGAAGTCTGTACCATCTAATGACTGACAGCAGCATCTGCTTCAAAAAGGTCACACCGCAGTCACGCCAGAAAAATAGATTTCCGTCATATGCTGGCACAGATTAAAGTTAAACGGTCATGTTTTTTTTCCCCCCGTGCAGGCATCTTTGTTTTTCCAGTGTGTATTTGTACCAACAACATACATATTTAAAAGTCCTATAACGTCCTTATGCTTTGAGTACCCTCCCTCTCGTACCGCCGCTTCAAAGCTACCTTGAATGCGCCAGTGGATTCCATGAAGCTAAGTGTGTCCTCAGTATAAAACTTTCATTTAATACGCTGTCTGCTGTCACAACGCGGCACGTCAGACAGTCTCACAATATAGATCGGAGACTTTCGGCGCAATCGCATTACGGAGCAATTCTGTAGAATGTTGGGCCTGTTGGGGCAAAGATTCATTATCATATCAATAACACCATTTATCATTGTTATAATTAGATCATTGACTTTATGTCATTCCAAATTGGTGCATATAAGTATAAATTCCATCCCAAACCTCAAGCCCCCTTCCCCTCCCCACCCACCCACAACCCCCACCTCAGTAGCCAAGAAGTCATTAATGTTTCCTAGTGTTATATTATCACACAGCTACATTCCTCTTCTCTATCTAATCTAATTCATCAGTCTAATAGGTCATAATTAATTGCTCCATTATTAATCGAGTGATGTCATACCTACATGCCTGAGGGTGAAATGAGCTGTCTATCACCGGGAACTCTGTCTTTGAGTGTGTGTGTTGGAGCGTGTGCACAATAGCACAGTGGCACTCTCCATCGTTTTTGCCTGCTGTGTGTCAAAGTCTTGTCAGTCTCGGGCCATCTATACATCACCATTCTGCGTGACCATGTGATTACCGCTGTGATTACCCCGGGTCAGAAGGTTCAAACATCACTGCGGAGGATATTACACCGTAGTGAGACATGAATATTTAACTGTCTCATTCTGATGGTGCTCTCTCTTTGGCTAACTCGAAGCAGAGGAGACGATGATTAGCCTCGCAGAGAAGGCTAACGACCTGGGATGGATTAGAGTGGATGGCCATTGAATACGGCCGTGACATGATGTGGACAGATGCAATTATGTAAAGAAGTCAGGTGTGGACGTCGGAGTTGTGGGTTATCGCTGAAGCCGATAAGACACACTGCAATATGGAACGCTTATCTGACTGGGAAAAAAACTTTGGAATTCAGAGTCAACAGCAGAAGCACATACAAGACAATATCACTTTTGGTAATATTAAAGAAAATAGAATTTAAGAAAATATTTTTGTACAATAATTTCATTTGAATACTTTTTAAAATAATAATTTTATCATATTTTTAAATCAAATGCATTACATATCATTGAATACATTCGTTGAAATATCTATATGAAGAAAAGGGAGAAAAAATTGTCTGCTAATTAGTTAAATATTGAAATGTTGAGGGTCACAGGGATACTCCAGCCTATCAGGTATAGGTGGGACTATGTCACTGTTTGAAAAATGAATGGATGAATGAATGTTGATATAAATGTCGTAATGTTATTACCACTGACAATGCAAGGCACTGAGATATTCATTTTGCTGATCTCATTACAATGAAAACTCTCATTCGGTGGATGTATCAGGAAGCAACAGAAACTATGACGGTCCAATCACTGAGCCAGAGCATCTCTATATCTTCTTCTTCACTCCTAATGTAAAGTGGTTAGCAACGACCAAAGGCATCTGAAGAATAACAGCTTAATAGCAACTGATAATCTCCATCTGTCTAATACTGGGTAGGTTCATCTCTTTCTGACCCACCAGACTTCTGAAGGTGTGTGTTGTATCTCGACCAAGACATCGGTAGCAGATCCCTGAAGTAGCTGGAAGTCGACTGGTGGACCTGCGTATGTGTGACTTATTTGTCCAAACCCTCCTATTGATGTTTCCTGAGATTGGGATGTCCTTCCATAGTCAATAGTCATAATCACTCAGTTCTGTACATTGCTTGTTTTACTGCTTCAAAATATTAATATTAATATTACGACTATTTCAACTGTCAGAGGTCATGATATTATATGACCAATCAGTTCATTTATTATTAATGTGAAATAGATGCTGGATCTTTAACAGTGAAGAGCCTTTACTATAAATAAACACAGGTGAATGTCGGTAGTTTTTCATATCTAATGGTTCCTATATTTAGGGTTATATTTAACTTTAGACCGTGACATCTATGTTCATGGAGTTCATACTTACCTGAAGCGCATTGTATAGTATACAATATAAAGTAGAAAGATTTAGTTCATAGCAGTTGTCATGAACAGCATAGACTAAAAAATGAAGTGACGTCTGCCCGTGTTGTGGAACTCCAGATGATTTGACACGTCTTTGAAAAAGATCCCCATTGCAAACTACACACACACACGTGTGTTTTACCAACGTTATTTAACATCACCCAGTTGTTGTTTTTTTTTTTAAATTATTCAATTGCTTATCTTACAGCTACTGTTGTCACGGGTCACTGATGAGCTCTACATATGTGCAGAGATGACAAAAAGCATATACTTACATCATCATCTGCGGATAACGAAAAAAAAAAAGATACTGCATGTTTTAGGTCTTTATTTCAGTGTGTTTCTAGATTCTCAAGCCTTTATTTTACTCGTCCCAGGGAATAGGACTTTACTTACTGTTCAGTCCTTGGCTCTACAGAGTTAACGTTTCCTTAAATGGTGATTCAGAGCGCATACGTAATTTTATAGTTACTTATAAAGTTCGAAAGGATGGTACAATAACTTCTGGCAGAGCACTTTGCTTTGGGGATGCTCTATGAGGCCAAAACAAACACACAGATCTCCAAAATCACACTGTTGGGAAAGGTTTAGACGAACGTTAAGGGACTGTAGTAAAAACTACTACAGAGAGATGTATAAGTGAATATTCACACACACACACACACACACACACACACACGCAGAAATGCATATTTTAACCACATCGCCAATGTTGGCACTGTATCACTGTCAACCATCTGCCCCTTTGTTTCAAGCAGCACTGTAACCTTTCCCAGATAGTGTGGGTCTGTGTATTTCTCCAAATCAGTGAAGTTGTGTGTTATCACTGGTGTGCACACATGCTTGTATATCCAGTGTGTGTTCTGGCTGCCAAACGTCCATTTGGTTGGGGAGTATTGCCAAGGTGAGGCGGAGGTCAATTCTACACAGCTGAATCATTCAACAGCACTGAGCTGAGCTGCTGCCAAGCCACGCTGGCAACGCCGCGCAAAACACAATGTCATCATCTGGGTACAAAACATTTCACTGTGGACCGTTTCAAAAATGTTAGTACTGACTTAAGATTCATAGCATATGAAACAGTTTTACGTAGATTCACATAAATTCTGTATATTTGCGTTCACTCGTCGGGCTCTGAGGTAAACGACTCACTTAGATAGGAATTAAAAAAGATATTTCCCTGTCTCTTTTCACATAGAATTGACGGTCAAGGCTGTTATTTATTTATTTATTTTTTTTCCTGTGTGGGGCCAAAGATGCTCAGTCCCCACTGAGTGTTCCTGCTTTCATCCTTGGATCTGATCAATAATGGATGGAACTCCCACAGCCTCGCAGGCAGGGATTGCTTGGAAAAAAAAAAAAAGAAAAAAAAAAACTTGGAAAACCAGCCACAATTCTGCCAGCCCTGGGGTGTTGTGCCGGAGACGGGGCCGCGCTTGGCCGCCAATTAGCACCAGCATTTTACAGTCACTTGCTGGGTGTGACTATTCGGAAGCACACTCTAGACACACACGCACACTCACACACACACACACGTATACACAAACACAAACCAACACACTGACAGACACCTCTGGAGACCTGCTGACCTACTCCCCTAACCACTTTATTGATCTGTGGGCCAAAGATGTGAAAGCCTATTGAGGTCATCATTAATGATTCATCATATCCAGAAAATGTCAAATGTGGCTTGGGAGCGTAAACATGAATGCGTCAGATGTTATGGACTCATAAACATGTGAGAGCTTTGAAGAAGTCCTCCATGCATCTATATGAATCATACATGTTAGACGAGAGGATACTGAGTATAGAGGCAGCTATCAGATAGGGTGATGCAACCATTTCATCACAATTTGTTCAGTTGCTGTCACTCACTTTACTCCGGGCTCCCACTGAGAGCTCTATGTTATTCTGAATAATCTTCCACTTGGTCCTTACTCTGTCTTTTCTGCTTGGCCTCCAGCATCGTGCAGAGGATTGGAATCAATGGGACTAATATAGTGAATGCGTGTGAAAAGTATGCACTCTTTGCTGTTTTTGATGCTTTTAGTCCGTGCAGTTGTCCTTTGATTAATATTGTAGCATACACGCACGTGCACATGCCCACATGCTCGTGCGTATGTACCATACATTAGCTATCCTCCTGAGACGCGGACGCATGCTACTCCACAGGGACAGATCGCATGCAGCGGCCGTGCATTTGGAAACATGCGATTGCTGCTCACTCTCGAGCCTGTGTGTGCACTCAAAGCCAAACTTTAATTTGACTGATGCTATTGGCCGATGTTGGGGAGGGTTATTTTTAAAATGGAGTAGGTTACGGTTACGGTAAAAGCTTTCAGCTTTGCAGAAGAATGCAAAGTGTCTGTGTTGTGCTCGGAGGCAGTAGTTTGTTGACGTCAGCTAAATCCATTTATGAATTAATGACCTTTACGATACTCAGTGGCATATAATGAGCCTTTATGATTTTTCTGTAGAGGACTATCTTATATTTATAACTACATATCTACTTTCTACAGCTGTGGCAACACTGATTGAAACTAGTTAACACTTTATTGGGTAATAGTCCATGTCCGTATGCCCAAATCTTACAAAATAATCCTTTGAAAATAAATGAATAAAGACTTTTTGCATGAAATATAGTCTAAATATACAGGTAACTTGTCTTCCTATACTTGATTGTATTGTACAAAACAATTATAAACACAGGAACAACCAATGTACCATTTAAGATATGATGTTTGCCAATTTAAAAATCAAGAAAGTTGTAGTTCGTCATGAGGTATTATTGTGTTTTGTGCAAAATTACTCGGTGGATCAGTTGCAATTATTGGATCTAGTGGATCTTTTATTTCCTCACCAGCAACATAATTTCAACAACAAAATCAAAACTGTCATTACCTCTGTATATGTCTCCTCATTTCTCATGAGGAAGGCGACAAAGTATTTTATACAGATAAAAATCACAGACATCTGCTAACAGTGCAACTTTCTCGACTTCAAATTTTTTTGTAAATCAGCAAACACTATCTATGCAAATCATATAATATAACACTATTAAGATAAAAAAATTACTTGACACTTGTCATTGACAGCAGTGCATTTTTTTCCTACAAAATATTGTCCCGTAGACTTCAGTAGGAAGTGTTTACAAAGGAACCAATCACCCTTACATTCAGAACTGTGAGCAATAAAGATCAACCAATTAACCAATCAGTGCATGTCTTTGAAAGAGAGGAGCCCACGTAAACACGGAACATACAAACTTCACACAGACGGTGTTGAACCTTTCTTACTGTGAGGCCCTGATATGGAAATGATTATGATATCGTAATTGAATCACATGTTTTTCGATGTAAACAACTGGTTACTCTCGGTACTGCCTCGGGTAATACAGCCTGAGTATGGTTCTCTGTACTTCACTGAGCGACACAGTAAACTCCGTCCTTGTTTTAGTATTGGAGCACTGTTGGAAGTCAAGCTCTGCATTTTGGCCTTACATTTGCTGGACCGTGAAGAGTCCGCTTTCCATGACCCTGCAGACGGGGGCTCCCTGTGTAGCACAGAGTTCCATTCAGAGTTTGGGATTTATGTGTCGGGCCAAGCACAGGCTTTCCTTGTGTGAGACCCCCAGACAACACCCGAGCTGGGGACGTAAATTAGGTTTTATGAAGGGAATGTTCTGCCCTAAAAAACCGAACGTCCATTTTTGGTTGAACCTGGTTGTTTCCTTCTTCGCTCACAAAATCTGGCTTGACCACAAGCACATTCGACAACTTAGATGTTTTTAATAGAGGATATTGATTCAAGAATCATGTTGATTACATTGACAATTTAACCCTTTCATACGTAGTGGTCACTACAGTGGACGGCTATTAAAAGGTTGTTTTCTCTTATATGAATAAGTCTTAGTGTCACAAAGTCACAAAGAAATACTGAAGTAGGTTATCATTCCTGCATGAAAGAGTTAATAAAAAAAAACAAAAAAAAAACAAATGCATATCAGATAGCAGACTATGACAGTCAATGAAAAGAGACAGAAAAGTGCCTTCCCTGCACTCTCCCTCTCATTTCGTTCCATTCTGTCATTGCTTCTCCACACTGTGAGCTCTCATTAGAGCGAGTCCATATCTCTAACTGAACAATGACTTCATGTCTCTGCAGTTAATTATCTGTCTGATCCATACCATAGAGAAGAATGAATGAACTCCGGTCCTGTGTTCCATACGTAGGCCGTGCTAATGTTCTTTCCATATAGGCAGGCACCGGCAGAGTCACGAGACAGAGCTATTAGACCAACATAATGAGTTTACGTATGAGTAATGGCCGCACACTTACTTGCTCAGGGAGCTCTCTGCATGTTCCTGCAGTGCCTCTCCGGGTCCGTGTGCGGCAAATACACCCGACTAATTCTGCAGGTGGGGAAATTATTTTGAGCAAACAACTTACGCACAAAGATTAGCCTGTTATAACCAAGGCGTGCTATATAATATGCAGTCATGTACACCACTTGCGCGGGCCGTATAAATCCGAGGAGGCTCAGTGAGATCTCTAGTGCCTGATCTAATACTTGTACAGTATATTGGCCTGAAACAGTGTAATGGCCCCAGCTGTGATGCTGTCTATGCGCTGGTCCTGCATCAGTGCTTTTAAACACCTCAGTCATCATTCTGCAGCACTGGTGTTTATTTAAATTGAATTGGCCTGCTTAGGTTGTAAAGAGAGAGGGCATAAAACACTGAGGGCTAGTGAATTACCAGCAATAAAGCTCTGGGCTCAGCCTGGTGACGGAGCTAAGCTGAGGTGGGCCAAACTAGGCCATGCAGGACTACCAAATCCCCAAGCTTGTCTCCAACAACAGCCTGAATTCTTGCTAATTGTCTCTCCTTGTCATCCCTGTTTACTCAAGCCTCACCACTTTCCCTGCTATAATGGATTCAAGGGCCTGACAAGCCATGTTTGATTGATTTCTCTCCCTGACCACTCAGTGGAAGGACTCCTGGCTGCGTGCCAGCTGTACAGCGGGCCGCCCGTCCGTCCACGCACACACATTCTGATGGGTGCGTGCACAGATGGAGCCACTATAGCATAACTGCCACGCTGTAACTCTACAGTAGGATAGCGCGGCGTACAGCGCTCTGCCCGCGGGGTGTCATTAACATTTAGAAACAGCCCCGGCATCAGTCACACTGCCTCTGCTTAGGTGTGTTTAACCTTTCTATACAGAGGGATACAGCTGTCGGAACAAAGGAGATTTAACAAAGAAATAGACCTGGTAGGATGCAGAAAAGTATTAAAATGTAAAGTGAAAGGTATCAGAGGGCACTGCAGAGGAGCAGTGTTATTTCCATATACACCTGTGTTTTGAGCGTGTGTGTGTGTGACAGTGAAAGTTAAAGCAAAGTCGTACGCGGTTGATTTTCGTCCTTAAGTGGCAGAAAAAGTTGAAATGTTAACGTTCGTTTTCCGAACTATCAAGAGCGTAACATCAAAGTAGCACTGCGACCTTCAGGTGAAAATTTCGTCAGTCAATGCAATAACGTGGAACCGACAAAGTGGGAAATAAAGGTTGAATGTGTATTGTTTGCAGCTGCTGGTGTGGTTATGTGGGATTGGATACTGTTTTGTGCAGCTGTTTGTTGATGTTGGGTAACAACTGTCTCAGTTAAACTACCACAGCTTGAGCGCTGACTGTCAGAGTTGTTCTGCAAAAGTCCTTCAGTGCTTTTCCCTCGATGTTCAACTCTGGCTACTGTTGGATTAACCGAATTAATCTCACATCAACAACACCAACTTCAACACTGTCATCAAATATGTCAGGCCCATATATTAACTGAATAGAATGTTGAGCCAAAGAGAAAAAAAAAAAATCAACAACAAGGAATTAGAGGTTGACTTTATAAAAATGATTTATACAAATACGTTTAGGGAATAGGTCTGTTGTATAAAATAATACATTTAATGGTAGATGTAAGGGAAACTTCATCTAAATGAGTAGAAATATACTGATAACGATGAGATAAGTGGTCAAAACAAAGTCGTCTGGTGAGTGTTACATCCCATATTTATTGACTTACGGAATGTTAAGCGTTTTAACAGAATGATGAATGAGCCGTGAAAGGCCTGCGAGTCTTAAGCCTCACAACTGACACTGTTCATCAAATTTGGACTCGTGCCTTCCATCGAGTCTGACTTTGCTGGATTGGGTTTTTACGCGTCAGATTGAGCTGTTCTCATGATGGATGTGTGGATCCTGTCATCTCCGGATCGTCTCAGTTAAGATGATAGAGCCAAGCCTGCGAAGAGGTCAATTAAAGTTCACAGCTCCTGAGTTAAACTGACGTTGATCTTTTCCCTTCAGCTGAAATATTCTACGGATGACAATAATGCTGATGTTTACTCCAGGGAGTCACGCTGAACTGTGGGCTGGCGGCCAGTTGGCACCATGGGCGGAGCTGATTGAAAGAGTTGAAATCAGCGTTGCTGTCGAACATCTGCACGGTGTGGTGAGATATGTGCGAGTGTGTGTGGGTGTGTGGGGGGGGGGGGGGGGGNNNNGGGGGGAGCTCTCGTTATCGCTGAATAACTAAGCCTCGGCCTGCCAATGATGTGGTCTGAAAGTCAAATCTGTTAACATGTCTGTGCACAGATGTTCCAGCAAATCACATATATTGATATTGAGTTGATCCACGCTCGTATTGTATTCAAAACTGAAAACGACTTCGAAATCAAAGCGCTTAATGACGCATTTGCACAGGTAACCTTGACTCTTTTTCATGTCAAATACGCTCCAGAAATTAGATGACGCCAGAGCTGTGCGGCGATAAATATGCATCACAATTAAAGGAACACCTCAAACAGCACAACATATGCGGCGCGTGATCGAAAACCCGGTAATCTAATAGTAAATTATGAAGCACGGTTAAATAAAAGGGGAGCATTAGCCATAGCTGTCAGCTTACTTTGATTGATAGACCGCAGCAGTTGTGGCAGACAGGGTGAAGTATTGAGTGTGTGAACATGCCAGTGTGTGTGTATTTGTGTGTGTGTGTCAGCGTGTGTGTGTAATTGTAGGCGGACGTGTATTACAACTAATATCTGAGAGGTAAATCACTTCATGAGGTAAGCTTAAGTTATGATTAATGTAGTGCTGCAAATGCTGTTCAATATGTCAAATACAAAGCGTTAGAGGAGAAGGTACGTGGAATGTATGTGGAATCATAATTAGGAGCTAATCCCTCCATGTGTCTTATGATATAAATAGGCAGAGTAAAGCAGTGATTTCTGTGCAATAACAGCTTTAATACAGACAAGCAGTAATGCTTATTAGAGAGAAACTCTATGTTTGGATTCAATATAAGTGGTAATGCTTGATGTCGTTTAGTGTTTTTAGAAAAGTGGTTTGAAATATAATACACATGCCAACTTCTGTTTTCAGTATAAATATGTCTTTTTTTTTGTTAATGAGGCTGATCTGGTGCCTTTCAGTCTGTGGACGACGTTGAAGACATCTATATGTATTATACAGATAGAGCACTGAATGTGGAACCTTTTTTATTTATTCAGTTGAATTATTTGGTCATCTTTAATATCACATTATTATCACAAATTTAGTTGAGATGTGTCTGTGATGTCTGAACGCAGCCAGTTTGTCATAGATCTAAGCTGTAGCTGAGTCAGAGGGACCTTGTCGAGGCTTTAAATATAAACATCATGAAGTCATTATGAAGTTAGTGTTTGTGTTCAGTGTGAAGAAATTCCTGAGATACTCCATTGATTAGAACGGATGGACATGAGGTCAAAACAAACCCTGACCTTTGACCCTCAACATCATTTGTTTACGCTTTGAGTCTCAGTGAATATTTGGGCCAAAAAAATGAAGATGGTCTCTCAAGCTATTTCTGAGGTAATGGACTGACAGTGGAAGTATCTAAAAAAGATGAACGCGCTTGATCTGTCTTGTGACGAGGCCGGTTGCCATGAAATGTCTTTTCCTGTGCTGCTTCTGAAGTGTGGTCCAGTCTGGCCGGGCCTGGTGGTCCGTTTCCCACACACACCGACCAAAGAAAGACATGGAGAAGTGGGAGAGCTGGACTCCAAAAACAAATCGAAAGGGTGAAAACAAGCGCACCGCTGTTGTGCTTAGACGGGAAAAGAAAAGCAAACACCTGGAGCCTGAGCCTGATCTAATTGGAACTGGAGAGGAAACACAGGGACGTTTAGGTCTGACAGGAAGAGGCGGAAGACGAAGTAGAAGAAGAAAAGAAAAGAAAAAAAACAAAACAAGGGAGGATAAGACACCGGGCTCTGGAAAGGCTCGACAATTTACTGTCACTGCCGACACCAGCCAGTGTATGATGTGGCTAAAAATAATAATCACTTTCTCTTTGCAGTTGGAACAATCAAAATAAAGGATATTTTCTCTCATAAACGGCTCTCTTTTTTTTTTATTGATTTTTTTGTTCTTCTCCACGCTGACATTTGAGACGACTGCAGCAAAGAGAGATGAAGATCAACAAACTTGAAGGTGCGTTCAAGGCCACCAGAGGACCACGTTTCCACCGCTTTTAAATGGATATTTCCCATGTGGATTGCTTGTCTTTTATATCTTAGTTTCTACGGCACAACAACAGCTTCTCAGCATGTCGCCAGTTAAAAAAAAAAGAAAAAAAAAGAAAAAAAAAAGAGAGCCTGTTTTTTTTTTTCTTCTAGTGTACCTGGGATGACACAGACGACAAGTCAAAAACACCAGACATGAGATTCTTCACGATGTGCACAAACAAGAAGATGAACGGCACCAAAGTGGAAGCAACAATGAGACACAATACATTGCAATTTGAGGAGTTATACCCAGACAGGTGGTCTCTGGGGGATTTGATTACAAACGCTGCGAGTCTTTTCCCTCATCATAAACAAACAAGAATCAGTTCAAGAATCGAGTCTTTAATTCAAAGGAGAACAACATGCACACTTTTGTCTCCCGCAGACTTCATCTGCATGTGACGAGCAAAGAAAGTACATGCTCTGCTTCTTCTGAGAGCACTAATGCTACCAATGTTCTTCACTCGTGAATCACTTTTTTTTTTTTTTTTGCTTTTCTCGCTTCGACATTACAGACAAATTGTGCTAATTGGGGATTGTGAAAAAGCTCAAACCCCCCCAGCTGTTTAAAAAAAAAAAGAGGTGACAACTGTAGCAGCTACGCTTTATTTGCAGAGGCTCCGACGACTCAATGGCAGCTCCGGTGTTTTTAGCTTTCAGGAATCGGAGAACACACCCTATTGTCGACCCTCGAGTGATAAGTGAGACTAATAAGTGCTATCGAATACGGATCCTTTTTAGGTCCCAGTTGATTTCATCGGAATGTGACGAAACTCCACCAGGACATGACGCGGGATGCTAGCTGCCATCACGCCCATGAAGTGTATATGTGTGTGTGTGTGTACGTGCATATGTGTGTGACCTTCGCACTAAGACAACTCCGATTATTTCTGGAAATGAGAATAATTTTCTCTTTGATGAGCTTTTACTGACTGTAAATCTGTCAGACGTCTGCCTTGGCGCTCCAGCAATATCATGTGGTGACATCATTTTTTGGGGCGTGCGCTCACAACACTCCGACGCGCTCGGGTCAAAAAGCCCTTGATATATTCACGGCCCCGTCATGCGGCTCACTCTTTTTGAATGACTTGTATGGTAATTTTTGGAGAAACTATACATTTAAAAGAGCCCATTTCTATGGCGGGGAAGAGAGATAGGTTTAGGTCAGAATCGCTTGTGCGCCCATTTTCCTCCATCAAACACCCACCGAGTGAGCCATTCAAATCTATACAGTCTCGCCTGCTTCTCTATTCAGTGCTCATTTAGCGATAGAAAGATGGGA
>JAPTHA010000003.1:11438894-11450258 GCA_029814585.1 Gymnapogon annona
TGGGGAGGTGGAGGGTACTAGTAGTCTACTCGTCTACTAGTAGACTACTAGTAGAAGACTACATGGAAAATTTACCAGCACACCACATTGGTTCAGCTCTATATACCCGAGCAGGGCTTGTAGGACTCATGAGGTCAGAGGTCAACGTCTGTCTCTATGGGACTTATGCAGTTGACATATTTATGTGTTTTTATTTTTGTTGATATTTTTGTCTTGTTTTGTTTTTTTTGTGTATGTTTTGTCTGTTGTCTCTGTTCCTGTCATTGTGTGTTGTGAATGTCATCTTGTAGTGTTTAAATGTAACTGTAATATTCAAAATCAGAATAAAACACTATAAAAAAAAGATAAAGAACATACGTAAGCACAGAAAAATGTCAGTCATTCAACCTTGTTTCACCTTGTTTTCATTGATTAAAATCACTATTTCTTGCGGTTTAATATCAACTTTTTTTTCTAACCCTTTCGTGTCTAGCGGCTGCCACTACAGTGGAACAGCTATTTTAAAGTTACATCCGTGAGTCTTAATGTCACAGTTGGCAAAAAAAAAGGTAGGTTATCATAATTCATGCATGAAAGGGTTAATCCGTCAGCCCTTCTCATGTGTACATTCTTCAACACATTCATTGAAACATGTCTCAGTCCAGACAGTTCAACCTGCTTCTCACAATCTGACCTCGCTGTGACTCAGAGCGAAGAGAGAGAGACAGAAAGAGAGAGAGAGAGAGACTGAGCGGTGATGTATTTTTATGAGGCACTGCCAGACAAACGCTTGCAGTTCTACTAATAGAATCCATTTTACATGAGATAAAGCAAAGTAAAATCACAGAGAGGCAAATCCGGGCATTTTATTGCAATTATGTTTCCCTGGGTACATATCAGGGTTCCGCCTTAAAGTCCCAGTCATAACAAATGTGGCATCGCAGGCGACTCTGGTCATAACGGCATCAGTGCATCAGGCCATTGTCTCTCATTATGGCTGTGATCAAAACCAAAGACCAGACCACAAATGAGAGGAAACTGAGCTGAACCAGGCAAAACAAGCACGGCCAAAAAAACCAGGAGAACTGTGCAAAAAAGCAGGAGAGGATAATAAAGTACAGTATAGTCAAGTGGTCTTTTTGTGGAGAGTTAAGTAGTGTAGATTGTTTTTGGGCAGTGAGTGGTGTTGCAAAGAAAAATAGACTCGGATAACAGAGCGGAGAACAGTAAAGAGGAACCCGAGTAGAGTCAGAGTACAGGAACCAACAGTACAAGGAAGTGTAAGGTAGTAAATGTAAAAGAAGGGGCACAACGGTATAGAGCAGGGGTATCAAACATGTGGCCTGGGGGCCAAAATTTGGCCCAGTAAAGGCTCCAATCTGGCCCGTGAGATGACATGTGAAATAATTCTGTGAGATATTTGCAAAAATCATTGTCAAAGTTCCACATACATACTGGGAAAAGTATGATCGCATTCAACCACTAAATAAAACTTCAACATTTTACTCTGTGGAACGGAGCCCTGGAAGGGACATGGTGATCCCGAGATAGTAATCTTGGGACCCTGATTTAGTAATCTCAGGATCCTGACATATGTAAGTCAGGATCCTGAGATAAGTACATGTGACATAAATGTCATAAACTAACCCGATGCTGCTCCTCAAACTGCTCCGGAACTACGTTGGCATCGAAAAGTTAATTCGGAATCCAAGTCAAGTCAGGATCCCGACATAGTTATCTCAGGATCCCGAGATAAATGGTCCCCCCCCCCATATCCCTTCCGGGGCTCTGTACTATGGAAATGTAAAGATTTTCATGAAATGTTCCAGTATTTAAACTAAAACACAGTATCATTTTGCCAAAAAAGCATAAATAACATGAGCAAATATAAACAACCTGAAATGTAGAAGAAATGTATGAAGAGACATCAGTGTAATTTGAACAATATTCTACCTGTACATCACTGTGTGAACTTCCGTCATAAGGTCAGAGGTGAACAACAAATATAGACAGATATTTAGGTTCAAAGCTGCGATTCTTTCTATCTTTCTATTATTCTTTCTATATTGACCGAGTCTATATCCTGTTGTGTAGAGATGGAGAACATAAAGAAAGAGGTGAGCGCAGAGGTGCGAAATAATAGAAGTAAGCAGTAGTATTTGTAGTGGGACTGGACCAGAACACAGTGGCTTACAGATGGTGTGGAGGACAGTGCATTAGTGTACCAGACGTGTTGTAATGAGATCAGAAGTGCGCCGCGTTCACCTCCTGTCCTTTGTAACGGCGCCGTGTGCAGGCTGCTGTGTGTAAAGCCTGCCTCGTACAGGATGTTCACTTCATTTGTTTGTGTGATGTGACAGCAGGGTGGAGTGAGGTCTGGCTTCTGCTGACTGTCAGCATGTTGCCGCCTCACTGGGAAACCATCCTCCACACCGAGCCACCAAATCTGAGCTCTCTGAGTGAAAATGATTAGTTTAATCTAATTCATCGCTGAGTGTCGCCCTCGTCTCTGTCGCCATTCACACAGACACACACATACAAACGCACTCGCACACACACATACACACTCAATGTCCTGTGCTGTGCCTCCGCCTTCCCAGGGAAAGACACAGTGTTCAGTGGCATTCCAACTGCAATCCAATTAGGTTTGATTTCAATTCAATTACTGGACCGTTAGGGGAGTAGAGTAGAGATACATTGAATGAACTTTACTTGGGAATTCCATTTACTACTGAGAAAATCATTCAAGTCTATAATCTGAATGAAGACAGGGTGCTAGAAGAGAGGAAGACTAACATTAAGCCTCACTATTTCCCCCGGAGTTGTAACCGTCTGCCACCGGGCGTCGTCTGCTCACAAAAATCACTAAGACTCGGGTTCAACAGAAACCTGCAAGAGCCCGACACAGGAAGACATCTGCTGCACGTGAGACCACAAACAGCAAACTGTCAACACCTATCTACCCCCGCAACCTCCTTTAGCCTGTGTATTTGCGTATGCGTGTGGAGTTCCGCATGTGCGAGAGCAAGAACAACAGATAAGCACACGTACATTCGTCTCCGCGGTGGCGTTGAGCAAACTATGAATTACCACCTCCATAAGATAAGAGGCTGCTATCACGTCAAATCCACTGTAGAAAAAGTCCATATCAAACAGTCTCACATGAACACTGGTGGCAACTACCTGGATCTGATTGATCACTGTACGTGCATGATCACCACAACAACAAATTCATTATTTGTCACTCAGTTGGTTTGGCGTTGATGTTGAACTGTTCATAGTAGTGTTTTTTGTTGATGTTTGGGAGCAGAAGAAGTCTTCACTAAGGTAAATGTTTGGTGGAAATAAATACTGGGCCCAAAATGATATTTGACATATAAAAAGGAGGAGCCGCGCAGTTGACAAGGGTTATTAGACTAAAAATAAAAACTGGCTGAGTGACTTGAAATACAAGATGGCTGAGCTGACCTGAACAAGATCTTACTCAGTTAAAATTACATAGATGGACCCCAAGCTTGAACCTGTGTCCATTCAATGGCAAGCCTTCAATCAGCCTGAGCTAATGAAGACTGAAAATAAGTTTGTTATTTGTAAGAATTTAACTCTATGACTTGTGCAGTGATGAAGAACACTTTATTTCTATGGTTTTAAGGTTGTTAAGGTTTACAATTTTTATTAAGTATTAGTTTTCTAATTACATTATTCATAGAAAAAAATAGGAAATTAAGAAAAAAGAAAAAAAATATCCAAAACAATTTAAAAAATGAATAAAAAGTCAAACTTAAAAAAATTAATTAATACAAAAAAGAAGAGGTTTTAAAAATAAAAAAGAAGAAAAGCAGGTAAAATGAAAAAGACAAGAAAAAGATTAAAAAAAGATAAAAAGGAAAAGAAAAAACTAAACTAATAGGAAATTAAATCCCAAAAAAATCATTTAAATACAAAAAAGCATATGAAAAAAATTAAGAAAAAAATGATCAAAGGAAAAGATTTATAAAAGAAAACATAAAAGAAAAAACGACATTCACAAAGAAACATTTAAAACAAAAATAAAAGATAAAAAGAATAAAAAATAAAAGACAAAAGACAAAAAGGCAAGAGAAAAACAAAAAGAATTAAAAAAGAAAGTGAAAATGGAACATTTTTAAAACACAAAAACAAAAGAAAAAAGAAATGAAGAACATTTTTTAGAAATTAGAAGAACTGAAAAAGGGAAAAATATAACAAATAATATAAAAACAACCAATTTACAGTAATAAAAAATATAAAAAGAAAGGCATAAGGAAAACAGTCACAAATCTAAAAATAAAAAACTAAAGAACAAAATGAAAAAGAAAAAAGAAAAAACAGAAGAAAAAACAAAACATTTGGATCATTTTATTGAATTTTTTCCCCTTCTTGAGCTTTGAGATTTTGTTTTAAATGTAAAGTGCTGTAAAAAGAAAGAATAAAAAAATCAAAAGAATGAAAAAATCAAAGAAAATAAAAATGAAATCAAACTGTTATAAATTTATAATACAAAGAAAATCATTTAAAGAAAACTTTTAAAAACTTGAAAAGCACTTATATAGTTTTGAAAAAAATCTAAATAAATAAATACATTACTTAATTAATTAGTAGCATTAGGGTTAGGCGTTGGGTCAGTCTTTGGGGTCAGGTTAGATATACACCAAAAGAGGGGCTTATATAGCTTTTGAAAGGTTGTATTAAGATGAAATTAAGGTCTACCCTCACTAAAATGACCAAAGGCTTTCCATCAGTACCAACACCAACTCTGTCAGACTTCTGATCCTTGAGATACAGCTGGAAATACCAATATTTTGGCTTGGGATTTGGGTTTGTGTTAGTTAAGTCAAAGTCAGACCACAATAACAGTGTATGTCACATGCTATGAAATGGGAAAAAAAGCCTATAATGAGGTTTGTTCGGACATGGTGGGCTGCATGGTGTCAAGCCATTCCTTCAGATTTGGACAGATATAGACATATAGATATAGACAGAACATTGTAAAGCAATAAACACCCTATTCATATTCTCATGTGATTACACACTTAAGGCCTCAATGTTAGAAGTGTTTTGTTCAATTTCTACAATTAGGTTCATCTGAATATGAAAAGTAAAAGTGTATGAAAGGTTTTAAGCATCAGAAAAACTAAAAGGGGTAAGGGATTTTTGATCATTTATTTTTCAACATAGTCCCCCTTAAGGGCTGAAATCATGAATCATGAATGTGGATTTGAACTTGATTCGAACTTCGATTTGATAATTGTGAATTGCATGAATTTCTGTTTTCTTCATTTTTCACTGAACCCTTGACCCTTGCTTATTCAAAAATCTGTAAAAAATATATGAAGCATGTTAGAATCTTAAAACTTTGCAGGAATACTTACAAAAGGTTGAACTCTAAAAAAAAAAAAGATTTGACCATACATCAACACGTCTTATACACAATTAAAACTTTTCATACACCCCTCGTATATATATATATATTTATTTATTTTTTGAGATTTTTCTTTGAGACACTTCATTCTTCGGTTTCCCTCAAATGTTGAAACCTGATGTATTTAGAGACAGTTTGAATTATAAATATGCAAGAAAGGAATGAAAAAAAAAAACCCTAAAACTGTAGTCTGAACACTCATGGCTAATCTAAATGTCATTAGCAATGTATACATTTACTTACAAAGCTGCATTAAATGGACATATTCAACCACGTCAGATACCGTAACCACCTTAACTGACATGGTTCCACATGCTAAACATGTTCAAATAACCATGAGAACTACCTAAAACGTGTAACCTGGGATTACACGAGGCATGGTTTTTCCCACCGAGCTGCTCATTATAGTTGAAACACATGCACTGGACGCAGCATTAACCTGACTGTTGTTGCCTCAGGCGTCTTCAAGATGCAGCCATTCTCCTGTTCTTAAACCGCACAAATCAGCTGGTGAAAACTAGAAGCAAGTCATTACTTGATCAGGAATCAATCCACTTGATCACTATGGCTTTGACAAGAATGTTGGAGGGTGAGAACGACATCCAAGTATTAACCTGGGAGAATGTTCTTCAGAGTAAACATTCACCTGCTAACAAGTCAGGTTTGTAATTTGAAGATATCAGGAAGGAAGAAGAAGACTGAGGACGACACCAAAGACGCATGAAGACGGAGAGTGGTGTTGTGGACTTTATTCAGCTGCAGAGTACATCTGTTCATCAGATTAATATTAGGACACAAATAGAGAATCACTCGGATACTTTGACACTTCAGCTAAAGACACCAGGATGTTAAAGGAGTTTGAAATTGACAAGTGGATGATCTTTTCAAAGTGGTACTGACGTGGTGCTAATTGTATTTGAGTGACTTTCACAGAAATCTTGTCATCAACCTGTCAAAACCTGAGGCGTTTGTTTTCTGGGTGAAAATCTACAGTGGCCGACAAGAGTCAAGCACCCTGCAAAGGCCGAACAGGTCTGAATAAGAGAAAACAGATGCAAGTACTGAAGCAATGTATGTTCACAAAGTCAAACACAAGTGTAATGAAGTACAAAAAGGTGAAGGAAGGTGATGCAAATGGGAAAAAAAAACATGTTGCAAGAAACAAAAACAACTGCATAATCATGAAATGGGATGCAAATGCAAAAACGATGCACAGCAACAAACTACAGAAGTGATTAAACATAACATAAAAGTCACATTACCATGCTCAGCCCTAATTTCCATTTACTCCCACTGTCTGCCAGTTGTTCTCTCTGGTGTGTTTCTTTTTTATAATTTTTTTTCTGTTCTGCTGAGAGGGCCCCTGCAGTTTGGAGTACTTCCCTTTTACGGACTTATTTAGTGCTTTTCATTTTGCAGGTGTTTTTTGTTTTTGCTTTGTACCATTTGCAGTGCTTTTTTTCCCCATTTGCTTCGCGTTCGTCATTTTGTATCTCGTTTAGACTCACAGATGGGTGTATGAATATGCACCGCTTCTGTACTTGCCGCTGTTTTCTCTGACTGAGACGCGTTTGGCAAGGGCGGTTGACTCTTGTCGGCCATCGAAGAAATCAGTTCACTGTAGCATAAAGCACTGAAGCAGAAGTTTCATTTGTATGAAGTGGATCTATGATCAGAAACGAGACTAATTCACGAACATCACTTCACTGATATTTCTCTTCTTTGTCTTGATGTGTAAATTTCTGCTGTATTAAACTTTTAATTTAATTTAATTTAACCTTTATTCTTATATTTTTATTTTTATAAGTCCACAAAATAATACTCGGACTGTTGGATCTACTAATTAACTGAACAGTATGCAGGTTGTCTCACTGATCTGCTATTCTACTCAATTATTGATGACATATGCTAGTCTCAGCCTGTCGGAGATATTTGTCAAATTAAGTGCTGCGTGTTTGAATCAAGTTCTTTTCTTTTTTTTTTTTCTTTTCAAATTGGTTCTGTTAAGCCAATGTTCTTCTGGTTATGTGGATGTATAGTATGTGTGTATTCCTACAAACATCATGGAGCATCACCATGGCAACAGAGACAGAACAGTGGTGTCAGATTAATTGACAAGATTCTGGGAGGTCAAAGGTCGAGGTCCCTGTAGCTTGTCAATTTATGAATTTACCGTGAAAGATTTTCATAAGATACCAGCGTAATTAGGTCAAATAAAGAAGTAAAAGCAAAGGTTCAGTAAAAACACTTGGCTGTTCATTATTCAACACCACAGTCCTGTGTAAAAACAGTCTGCGGTGAAGGCAGTGTGTTTCTCCGAGGACCACAAACCACTACAAAATACACTTATTAGCTTTCATTAATTTCATGGCATAAGCCTGGACGGGCATGTTTCAGATGCCTAGTTTTGTTTAGAAAAGATACAAAAATTCTCTCTGCAGATGCAATTTCATCCCTGAAAGGAACTTTTTTTTTTTTTTTTCCCTTTAACAATACATAATCGGCTAGAAAATTTGGACGTATAAAAAACCTGGAGCCAAAAGCAAGTAAGTATAAAGGAAGGAGACCGAACACTGCTTAAATAGAGGCTTTTTGCGGTTTGATAATATACCTCGGAGCATAAAGGAAGTCGGTGCAGACACTTTGTCACAGATAAGAGCTGATGCACATCTGAGACAATGGCCTGTTTTTTTTTTTCTTTCTTTTACCCCCGTATCTACATCCAAAACATGAACGACAGCTTTACCAACTTTTTAATATCATGCTTTTAAAGAAGAGGAAATTGTTTGTGTGTCAAGGTGTGTAGCTCCAGATGCATTTCTTTCACCCTAAATGCCCTCCCAATCCCTTTTTTCTCCTCTTCTCTTGCACCCCACCCCCTTCACCCCCCCCATTGAGAGCTCTTATATTTGAGTTTATCCATTATCCGTATCCATCAGCATCAATCACTCACGCCGTAACCGCTCCCTGTCTACAGACACACACACACACCGTCACGGGCACACGCGCAAACACCAAAAGTCAGACACACTCCAGTGGCAGCGAATAGACCATCGGTGTGGTTTTACTGGCGTGTCTGAAGCTCTGACACCTCTGCGCTCGCTCTATTGATTTTGTTGTCTTATCCTAATGAGCCTTGCGTCATCCATCACCGCTCTGCTGGTAGCACTCACACAGCCCCGGTCGCTGGGAGGACTGAATTAAGGAGGGACAAGGATTATCACCTCGCCACTGGGTATATATATCAATAAGAGTTTCCTTGAATGAAGCATCAACAGTCATAAAAAAAATAAATAAAAAAAAGCCCTTGCACATCTGTTTGAAGTATGCGATGTGAGGGGTTCAGAATAGGATAAGTGCACAGTGACATGATTTCAGGCCTCTTAGCCGACGACCTTTGACCCTTGCAGGCTCTCGGCTTTAACACTTGCGTCGGGGGGGCTTTTAGGTTGAGTTTGCGCACGCAGGTATCGGTGTGTTAGGTGTTGCAATCTCAAATGCATGGTGTCGACGGCGGCGTTGATGGGAACGTTAGATCGAAAAAAAAAAAGCACCTCACACCCATTACTCACTTACACCTTTGTGGAGTACAGACAGAAGACGAAATGCTGCCACTCCTTCATTCACTCAGCCGTTATGGAGGTTGTCCCCCACTCTGCCCACGCTCCAAATGGTGTTTTGATGTTTCTCCTCCGTCTGACGTGTCTGTGTTTCAAAGCAGGCTCTGTCATTATTTTTGGAGGCCGGTCGGTATGACTTTTACCGAGTGGCCGGAGCTTGCTCATCGTCCCTGGCAACCGTCTCTTCTTTAGTGTTTACTCGGTTTTTATTAATCCATTAATCCTTCTGTATTCAGGGTCAAAAATCCAAATCCTCCTCCTCATCTATAAGGCCTTGGATAATCTTCCTCCAGAATATATTAGATAGATACCTTCTAAACCGTGCGAGGCGCCTCAGGTTCTTTGAGCAAGGTCTCCTGGAAGACTGAGGAGAAGAAAAACAAACAAAAAGAAGTAACCTGTCCTAGGTCCCAGATTATGGTCTGGTCTTCGACTGTTGACAGGTCCGACTCTTAAAATCTTTTTACTTTTCAATAAATTGTCTGTGTATTGGAGTCATTTTGTGCTCAGTGTCTATTGTGAGAGATGTGGAATGTTTTCAAACTCAAGCAGATATTGACTAATGTCAATAAATGAAACTTTTACCCACTTACTTATTGTCCCGTCCTTCAAAACCACTTCCCAACAGGTTCCACGGATTACTATTTACACAGACCGTCAATCACTCACTTCAATTACGGCGCAACAAACTGTTCCCACTGCTGGTTATTTTGGCTTAAGCAATGTCAAATGAAAAGTAGCTGAATTCAAGGAAAAATATGCCACAAATACGATAATGACAAGTTTAGTTTTATAGTGAGAGGTAAATGGAAACCAAACAGACTCCAGTGCGTTTGATGGTAACTTCTAAACCAAAGCAGTGCAGATAAAGCAAAAGCAGAATCTACAGCTGAAATATGACAGAAAAATCAATGGAGTCTGTGCTTTATTAAAACTTCCACTCACAGATTTTTGCTGATAACATTCTCTGAGAACTAGGCACTGTTCAGTTTCTGATACAATTTCAACAAAACAACCCTTAAGGGTATATGAGCCGTCCTAACATGGTCCAAAGGACAAAATAAAATGGGTGTTAAATCTTTTAGAATGAAAATAATTCTTGTGGCCTCTCCTTCTCGATTTTACATGTAGACCTCTGGTATTTTGTAATATAATCTGTCATGTCTACAAGTAAAGAAATGAAAATTCTTTTGCAAATGAACCCCAAAAGAGCCAGTCCAATATTTGTTTCAGTTTATTACCCTCTGTATTTTGCATTTTTCAGTGAAAACCAGCGTAAATTCAAACATCATTATAATAAAAAATATCTTTTCAACAAAATGTATGATGTACTGAACATAAAAACAAGTGCTTCCCTCCGCTATCATTGACCAAACACATGGGTTTTACTGGAGTGTCTTCATTGTAGAAGATGATGGTGTTTCCATGACAACTACAAAGTCTCTGAATGTCCATATGTGTCATATGAGATGTTAAAGCCGACCTAAAAATGCAAAGTTAAAATTCATTCATTCATCTTCCAAACCCGCTTTAGGGCAAAGGCACCCTGGACAAGTCACTAGTTCATCGCAGGGTCATCATTCACACACATTCATACAGGGATGGGCAATGTGGGTGAAGTGTCTTGCCCAAAGACACAACGGCACATGATCAGGAGAGAGCGGGAATCGAACTGCCAACCCTTCGGTTACCAGACAACCTGCTCTACCACCCGAATATTACAAACAATGAAAAAATATATATTGTACATATATTCCCAGACAAAAATCACATTTAACCATCTTTTACATTTTTGTCTCTGCACATAAAATTTTACAAACACCGTATACTGTATATACCAAAAATAATAACAGATGACGCAGGGCTCGGGTCCAGATAGTCATGAGGTGCCGATCAGGAATGTTAAAGGGAGCGCATTCCAGTGACGAGAACTTAAGAGCCGTTACTAATTCGTCTACATCTCTGGCTGTTGTGCACTGCATGTTCCTTTTCCCGACCTTCATAAACTTTTATTTGAGAGCATTAGATGTTTGTTGCCCCCCTAGAACCGGCTCCGTATGACAATGATGTTCCGCTGCTAGACTCACACGTGTTGCCAGGTAGCTGACAGGTTTGTACAGACAAGAATCCAGAAGCAGACCACCTCATTAAAAAAATAAGGGTTTTTATTTTTAAGTTCACACAGAACGTACACCATTAACTTTAATTAAATCTTCTATGATAGAAAAACACGGGATTATCAATATCGAAACCAAAAAACCCATGACGGGAAAATAATAATTCTAATAACACATCAAAATCACTCTTTTCGAGGAAAGTACAATT
>JAPTHA010000003.1:11492103-11502840 GCA_029814585.1 Gymnapogon annona
CCACCACCACCACCACCACCACCTCCAAACACACATAGACACACACACACGTCCCTGTCTCCGTCTCCTCCCCATCTTTCCATCTTTCACTGTTGCTTCCATCGTTTTCCTGACGCAAAGAGGTCTTTCCCTGAGACATAAACCATGCTGTTAATTAAAAGGTTCCTCAACGGGCATCTGTGCAGTAATCTGTGTTCACTGCAACCCAGTCACACATGGATCATTTGCCTAACGCACAACTACCCATGCATTAATGAATGTATAATCATCCATATAGAAAACTGCACAGAGATGGAAGAAGAGTGTGTGTGTGTGTGTGTGTGTGTGTGTGTGGGTGGGTGGATGGAGGGGGGGGTGAGAGAGAAAAAAAAAGATTGATTGTTAATAGTTTTATGACTGATAAACAAAGCAATCGATCAATCCGGGTGTAGCCGCAGAGGCACTTACATGGTTCCTGGACGGTTGGGAATAATTTGTCGTCTTGCAGTGTTAACTCTTCCAAGCGTGGAGGATGTGGATTAATTGTGAGATGGGTGAGAGGGATGGGCGGATTTCTCCACCATGCAGAAATGATTAACGCTGCAGTTAGTGTGCGCCACAAACATAACAGCTGCAGTAAACGTCTGAACGGATATGAATGATTTTGTCTGTGAGTGTGTGTGTGTGTGTGTGCGTGTGTGTGTGGGCATGTGTGTTACATGAAGAAGCACAGACAAGAACCAAACTGAAAATGTGAATATGAATTTTACACAATTGATGATACCACTATTATTACTACTAAAACTACTGATGATGATTTCTTTTGGCTTTTTCCCTTCCTGGGTCGCCACAGTGAATCCAATTCACATATTTGATTTGGTAGGAGTTTTTACCTCGGATGCCCTTCCTGACACAACCCACTGGAAGCTCATCCCAGAGATCAAACCCGGGTCCCCTATGCACCAGCCCAGTGTCTTATCAACTGAGCTATCAGGCTATCACAACTAAAACTATTACTATTACTATTACCTCTACCACTACTACTACCACTACTACTACTACTGCTACAACTACTACTACTCCTACTAGCACCACTACTATTACTACTACTAGTCCTATTAGTATTCCTACTGCAACTACTACTACTACTATTAACACTACTACCACCACTACTACTAATATTTCTACTATTACCACCAGCACTACTATTACACTTCTATTACTGCTACTACCACTAGTACCACTATTATTACTACTACTAGTATTTCTATTTCTACTTCCACTACTATTATTACTATTACCACTACCACTAATAATATTACTAGTACCACTACCACCATATTATTACACTTATATTACTACTGCAACTACTAGTACCACTATTATTACTACTACTAGTGCTACTAGTATTTCTATTTCTACTACTATTATTACCACTACTACCACTACTGCTACTATTACTACAACTCCTACTACCGCTAATAGTACTAATACTATTAGTGCCACTATTCAATTACTAATTACTAATAGTGCCATTATTCAATTACAAGTTCTATTATTACGTTATGTAATAATGTGTATAATAGTGTTGTAAACTGACAGTCATGTCACTTTTACTGATTGGAGGGAAGGATGAAAACAATACATTTGTGGAAAAATGTATTATTTGTCATACATGAATGTTGCACAGTGTTTGGGTATGCCTGAAACTGTCCCAGTAGAGGCCAGATCATGCGACCATCTGCAACATCCCATCTGGGATAGTCTATCATAAATGCTGATTTGGCCAAGAACGCGCACTCACTAAACATAGTGCACTTTGCCAATGAGAACAGTTGCCAAGACGAGGGAAAACATTCAGCCGCTTTTCACAGCTAATTGTAAAACATGATCATTAGGCGGAATCCGGTATGCCAAAGTCAAATCAGCATCAGACAACAAGATAAACTTTTGTCACACAGACTGAGGTGTGTCCCGCAGACGCTGGCAGGAGAAGGAAGTCAATCTGTTTGTGAGCGTGAATGCTTAAAGCTCAGGTTGTGGTAGCGGGACGAGGTAAACAGACATGTTTGGTCTGTTTGGAAAAATACTCAAAATGTTAGCAGGAGGTAATTTAGCTGTAAAGACTGGAAGCATCCAGAGCAACTACGTTGTACAGTTTAGAAACATCTGCACTGAGAAGGTAGAGCTGAAAATGAGATGTTTGAGGAAGGACAGAAGTAGGGATGGGCATGTGCGGAGGAGGGATAGGTAATTCACTGGTAGAAGGATGAAGAAGATGGAGCTTCCAGGGGAGATTTATAGATGTGATGAACGAGGACATGGAGGAAGATGTGAAAGAAGACAATGAGGATTGAATCACATGCAAACAGATGAGTGTAAAAGTAGTGATGGTATAGTAATGTAATGCATTAGTAATGTAATAATAATCTATTAGTAGTTATAGTAGTCTCTATGAATAGAAAGATTACAGCTGGGGGGGGGGTCAAAAATGCATCCCGTCAAAGGTTCCAGTCCAACCAGTGGGATGAATTTGTAAAATGGAAAAAATCCACCAAAGATATTTGTAAAAATTATAGTTCAGGTTCCACCTACAGACTGAGAAAAATATGATCATTATGACCAATAAAGACTCAAAACTTAAAAATTTAGTCTGTGTAAATGTAAACATTTTCATGTAATTTTCCTGTATTTACAATAAAACAAAGTATCATTTCACAAAACCACATAAATAACCTGAACAAATATAAACAACCTGAAATGTCTAAAAAGAAGTCAATGTAATTTTATCAATAATCTACCTGTTATTAAATGTTTTGTGTATTTGTAGATCCACTGTGATCTGTAAGTTGTAATGTACGTGGATACATTATAAACTGAGGTAGAATATTGTTAAAATTACACAAATTTTTCTCAAGAATTTTGAGGTTGTTAATGTTATTCACATTGTCTGACAGTTTATACATAGAAACATTTTCATCATAAGTTTGGAGTTAACATTATTGATATGTAATTCTGTTATTATTTGACTGGCTCCGCCCACTTCAGATTTAGCAGAATTTGGCCCCTGAACTAAAATGAGTCTGAAAGCCCTGGGTTGGACACTGATGTCCATTTCCCATCAGAACACGACCTCCTCTGAAATGCCTGTATTCAACACAGAATCCTTCAAACCCAGGTATAAACCCACCTGCATCTGAGCTGTGAACTGGTGTGTGTGTCTATATCTGGATCTGTCTGAGGCGCCTTCCTTTCTGGTGTGTTTTTTGTGGTCACGGCTGAATATTGTTAGTGACTGGGTGTAACCACGATGAATCTCAGCTACTGTCCCATCATGCACTGCACAGGTCTACCACAAAGTCCCATGGTGTTCAGATGCTGATGTTTATCACAGTCATTCATAATCATTCATTCATAACTCCGTTCATATTCCTTGGATTTTGCTGCAGTTAAATACATGCCATCAATGTTCAATGGTGATGAACCCATCCAACCAATAGAATAGAAACAAGAAATCTGTCAAACCAACAAAATAAACCTAATAAATAAACAGTATGATTCTTTTTTTTTTTTTTAAATACATGAAAAATGACATGGAAGTAAACAAAAAAAAATGACATGACAACACACACCACAGTCATTATGTTAACAGATTACCCATACATCCCACTTGTTGTCACATGACCACAGTTCCGCGCTCATGAGCTCCTTCAATTTGCTGAAGAAGGCGATAGCATACACTCAAGCAATTAACCAGCGCTTTTACCACAGGTTCACATTTACAAGGTCAACACTGGATCTCTACATTTTCCCATTATTTAACATTGTGTTCTGTTAATTTGTGTGTGCATATCATTTGTGTGCAATTTATTCCCCCCCCCTTGACATTTTCTGAGATACCGTGGAAAATAAAAATAAAAATACAGCCCAGTAAATCTTTTCTATCAGCGAAAGAGTCAAATCAACTGTATATTAATCTACGTTGTCAAGCCGTTGCTGCCCAAATACTGACTCTCCTGCAACGAAGAAATTAGCATTTAAATTGGACAACATCCTTTCATGTGTACAAGGGCAGCAGAGAGTAATGTAATGCTCATGCACATCCACCACCACCGGCCCAGCGGAGGTACAGTATGTGAGGGTTTATGAATAAAAAAAAAAATAACAGCAGAAAAACACTAACAGTAGGTAACAATGGGCGTGGTCAGTTTGTCAGCGGCCAATGAGGCGGCTGTTCGCTAACACAGCGCCCCGCAGTGATCCTCGGTGCCCCAGACTAGATCCCAGCAGCAGGTGAGGCGTCTTAACGGGGGCAAAGACTGTTGACAGTGAGTCCGAGTGACAGACAGATCACACTTTACATCGGTGGCAATCCCAAAGCACTGAGCGCCAATCCTCTTTACCAACACCTCCGGTTTCACCACAGTGTCATCACCCAGCATCATCCCCCCCCATCCCCCCGTCCTTGTTTCCCCTAAACTCACCCCTACCTCCTCTCTACTCTACTCCCAATCCCTCCACCCTTCCCCCTCCCCCATGCAAAACACACACAAAGGAGGGGGCCGAAGGGCTTTATGGAAAAGAGCGGCACTTTACAACAACAATGTTCAAATGTTCATGAATGTTCAAACACCGAGACCCTCAGGGCAGCGTTGTATTGATCGCAACACAATCAATGCTTTTTATTTCTTTTTTGTGTTTGAAGAAAAAAACCAGCATTAGGTATACACACGCTACAGGAGACCGATTTAACGTCGCAACAATGAGATCTCAAACTAATCACTGGTCGGCTGCAGTCTGTCTGCTGTCATGAATACTTCATCTGAAAGAGTTTGTATTCATAAAAATCCTTCTAATGACCTGAATTGACTTCACACTGCAGTGAGAGGAGCCCGTGGCTGAGGTTTAAGCCCCGCGCCAGGCTGTTGTATTTGTATGAGGAGCTGTAAAAAACTATCATCTTAAGCAGACTTGTCATAAAATCTCTGTCATGAGTAAAGTTTTATTTGTTTGTTTTGTACGATGGCCCCTGAGGGTCAGAATATAATGCTTTGTAGAATTGCAACTGCACTGCACACACAACATGACATTTCAGATTATGGGATGGGCAGGACAGCAGGTATTGTTGGTAATTGGACAAAACTCAAGTCAATTCATACTTTATTGGATGGATAGTTACAACGAGTGGTCATCAAGGACTCCCGTCCAATCACAAACAGAATAACAAACAGAATCTGAAGTGTTGCCTTTCTGCAAATGTCAAACTTTTGTGGGATACGTGTGTTTTTTGGAAAAGGTTGTGTTAGAAATAGCAACTTGAAGAATTCTCTGAACTTGTTACTTCAGGTGAATTTAAAGCTATTTTATTGGAAAGGAATGAGCACAGTCAATGTAAGTGTTTTTAAAACTGCTTTATAATTGTCAATTGTAAGTTTTTTTTTTGTATTGTGTCTTGAAAATGTCTTGTCTTGTCAGAAAGTAAGTTATGCTGCTTTTATCATTCACTCTTGAAAACAAGATTTGCACTGTCAATGAGGTTTTCTTTTTACCTGGTTAAATAAGGGATATAATGATGAGGGTTAAAGAATATAGACACACATGTTTTTTTCTGATTTCTGTTACAGGCTTGAAGTTTAAGGTCTAACATCACCATCTCATGACAATACCTTTAATATACTAATACAAAAATTGTAATTAATATACCAATACGGGCCTTTTAAGACTAATGATCACACAGGTGATGTCCTTAGTCTCAGTAAAAACAAAGGTTTCAGGGAAATAATCAGCTTCTTTAAACCAAATGGCCAGTATTTAGTGCAGGAGTGTCCAACTCCAGTCCTCGAGGTCCGCTGCCCTGCATGTTTTAAACACACACTCCTGGTTCAATCTATGACCTGTTAAGAACGCTCTTGGACAGAAGACACAGACGCAGATCAGCTAATTCTCAAAATAAATATATTTTAAAGTTCATTCAGAACATTCAAGATTTACTTTTATGGAATTAGAACTAGACAGGTTAGAAATAACAAAAAGTGCCGTTTCAAAAACACGGGAATATAAGTATAATAATAAATCAAAAGCCCACGATGGGAAAATAATAATCCAAAACCAAACTCAAAATCACTCTAATGAGGAAAAAGATAATTTGGAAAATAAATATCTAAAACAAACTCAATACGCTCTAAAGAGGACAAATCAATTTAGGAAAAAGACTATATATGCACAATATCAAAACACAAGACTAGACTATAGTACAATACAAGACTAAACTAACAAATACTTACTCAAGGAAAAAGCTAAATCAAGGCAGGGCAAGACGATGACGTTTCCAAGGACAAGACATGCGACGGTCTGACAAAGACAGGGTAGAAACGCCAGACTTAAATACACAGGGAAGTTACACAGGTGAGACACATTGGGGATGATTACTGACACGACACAGGTGGGAAGGGAACCTGGGAGTGAAACTGGAGACACAGGAGGAGAAAACGCAGACTCAGACAGGAAAGCCACCAAAATAAAACACAGGAAATACATAACACAACTTGAAAAGAACCGAATCATGAAATGATCATCACCAAGCTCTGTAGATGCCTGATAATTATGTAATGGCATCCAAGTGTGATGGAGAGGGAAATACCTAAAACATACAGGACATCAGGCCCTGAGGACCAGAATTGCCAAATTACCCCTGATTTAGTGTGATTTTGCTTTTAATTTAACTCTCAGCTTCAAAACAATATGAGATTTGAACAATTATCTTTTGTTACCAGGTAACATTCAACACATGTCAGATGTTTCTAAGTATCTGTGGTGCGACTCGTCATGGGGTCAAAGGCCATATTAAATAGGGACTTTAACTTTGAGGACATTTAGTTCTGTTTTATGTACATCTTTTAAAGCCATGCACATATATTCCATATTGTCTCTGAATAAAAGGGGATGAGGTATAAATACAGATGCTCATTTCAACCCTGGAAACATAACAGAGCTAGAGGCGGCTTCAGAATATAACACACAACTGTACGTACCAATCCAAAATGTACAGGAAAATAAAAGAGTCCAGAGGCGCTCATTGTCTTTTTTTTTTTCTATTTTTGCTGTTTCTTACCAAAACATGTGAAACACTCTAGCTTCCATGAGTACTGCCATATTTTAGCCTTTTTTCAAGACACCAGTATTTTTGTCAAAACATTCAATGTTTATGTGGTAGCAGCGCAAATGGGGTTGAGTCTCGCTTGGTTACACCTCTCTTAGTCAACAAAGAGTCAATAAAATTTGTTGAAATTAGAGTCGTCACACTGCAGGTGACACATGTAACACTATTTCACACATCAGAACAACAGCATAAGGCCAGAAGGATCACACTTTGTCACACTTCGCATCTTTAGACTTTCACAAAGGCTGACTCAAATAAACAAGCCTCTAGACGACTCATTTCTGTTACCTTCCGACAAGGAAAAATAAGTTCAGAAAAATAAATCGTTCCAGTTGCGTGTGCAAAATGCTTTTTCTGTAGGAGCAACATTTATGCGTTGGTTAATTTGCAAAGGCAAACACAATGCAGTCAAAATGATTATTCATTTCAGCATGTTTATGCCTTTATATTGCACTGCTACATATTTAAAAAGTCAACAATGATTAAGTCACTCCAAAATGGAACTTTATGCACTTAGTCATCTATAAACTTTAGTGCTTTTTTAAGGCTAAATCAGGACAAGTTTCCAGTAGCGCATCCCTGTGGATTGAACCCCAACCCTGCAATTTACGTGAGGAATAAGAACCTCCATAATATTAGCACTAAATATAATCCAGGCACACTTTAATCTCAAAGCCAAGTGTAAATAAAACCACCTTTCCAGAAGACACGGTCGGAATACGTATATCTAATTGTAAGAGAAAGAGAGAGAGAAAAAAAAAGGACGTGTATCCAGCTGACGCCTGTAGCTATATCTGGTCAGGTGTAGTGTACAAATCCAGCAGGACAGATCAGTGTGGTTTATTTACACCTGGGATGAGAATGTTTGGAGGGCCTGTCATTTCAGAGGCGCGTGCAATGTAATGACACAACTGATCCGAGCTGGGAGTTTTTTTTCTGCAACCGAAGCACACATTTAGCTTCTGATTAACGCCGCAGAGTGATAGATGGGTAAATTGTCCCTGGCGTATGTCTCCGATGCCTCTCCGCCCACTGTCTCTCTGTTCACCTCACCCTCCTCCCCCCGTTCGCGCACTATCCCTCCCCTTTCTCCGGCAGCAGTAGGGAAACTGGGGATGTGAACACACACCTCTTTGCCAAGCCTCATAGCTCCCCTGGCACCACGCTGCAACATAACACCTTCCAATGCCCCTCTCCTCCCTCCCTCCCTCCCCTCGCACCGCTCCCCTTTTCCTCTCTCAGCACGGCAGAACAGCATGTTTGATTTTACCGAAGCTAACTCTGCTAGAGTTTGACCTTTATGGGTTTTCAAGGCCGATACTGATATTTTTGGATTCAAAAGCGTTGATAGCGAAACCCCTTAAGTATTTTCAGTGGCTCCGTCATCATTGTTTTGAGAAGTAAAAGCCTCTGAAACGCCATCCGACCATGAGAAAAGAAAACTTGACATTAAAGGACTGACTAATAATGTTGTTGTATTTGGTTTCGGGATCTCCTGGAGGTTGAGGCGTAAAAGATGAAAGAGCCTCCCGATCACAATAGAAGTTCTGTCTGAGCGTATCTAAAAACACCCCTTTGCTCTCTTTACCATATTTTACCTCTGTCATCTTAACTGCATATGAGTGCCACACAATGAAGGCCCTTCAGCAGAGGTTGTCTGACATTATGTGCTTGGTAATTTAAAAAAATAATTGCCTCTGGCCATTTTCCATGAGCGTTTTTTTTTTCTCTTTTGACAGTTTTTAATGGTGTGACGAATCATCAAAAGGAAAAAGTTGTTGCACAAATGACCTTTCATTCTTTGCATATTTTTTGTGGAACCTTAACCCTTTTTTGTAACGTTTCATGACCCAAGACACGAGTGCTAACATAGAACATCCAAGACCAAATCATCGTCCAATCTGTCGGTTCAATTCCAAGCTACATGTAGTATTTCTATATTAAAATAGTCAACGATTCCCTAAAGGTATAATTAAAGTGTTTAGACTAGAGTCCTGAGTTTTGTTGAAGACGCCAAAACAAAATGATGCGCTCAGTCTTATGTAGCCTATATTTAATCAGATACATCAATTATGAGCCAATTCTTATTATATTCAATTCTTATCTGAATAGAATATAATTTGATGCTGAAACTTGTTGTGCGTTTTATTGTGTCAGGAAGGGCGTCCGACATAAAAACTCCTGCCAAATCAAATATGCGAATTGGATTTGCTGTGGCGACCGCGGACGGGAAGAAGATGAAAAAAATCATCATCGTGAAGGTATTAAAACTAAAGCCAAATTCAGACTAAAGTGACCTTGTGTAGATGATTCCAGACAGATCTTGAATGCAGCTCTTGACAACAAAAACCACATGGAACACGGAAGTGATGTGTGGTTTCACTGTGGCTGTTTTATGTCTTAATTCAAAGCTAAACTAACAGCTATAATGTAAACTATCAGCTGGTGTTAATATAGGACACTGTTATTTAGAGCAGCTATCAAACACATCCAGTTTGCTGGAAGAAAACTTCACTATAAATATATAATGATGTAATAAATGATGTAATGATATAATAAGTGTGTAAACAATGAGTATTGTTCTTTATTAAGTCTGTTAATATATAGTGTTGAGTTGTTAGCGTTTTGTTTGTTGTAGCTGCACTGTTGTATAGCATCTCCTGCTGTCGGAGGTTCATAATGTTGACGCTACCTATCACCCATTGGATGCCTCACTGGTGGATGCTGTCACTGGTCCTTTTTCATCTGAGCTGGACTTGGTCTGGATGCACATTGGAGGGTACGGTCTCACCTGGCTAAATAATCTGTTCAACTTTGCTTAGCTTCAGTAAGTGAGCACTGAATTGGGTCGCGAGGGAAGGAGGAAAGAAGGCAATTATGTTGGGTTGTGGTCTCGGGCACTGAACAGTAAGCTAATAACATGGTCCATGAAGACACTGTCCAACTGACTAACTCTCATGGAATCTCGTTAGGTTTTTCATGGATGATTGTGTCTTGTTCACTGGCCAATCAACACAACAAACAATACATTTCTCCTGAGCTACTGCCATTTATGACAACGCTTCATCCTAAATTCTGATCATCATGACTTTAAAACTAATCAGATCTATGTAATTATGGTAAGAGCTTAGTTCAAACATGGACCTTTACCCCGCAGACATCCATTTTAATGCAAAGCAGCTCCAGAACAATTCCTTCTTCTACTCTGTTCATTACAGTCATATATAATGCAGACATTCATGGAAAAGCACATGTGATTCAAGTTTTCGTTTTGTGTTCCGTGACTAGAAAAGTTCTTCTCAAATCAACTCTGATGTTTTATTGAACATTTCTAGCCCACATTGCATCTATGTTAAAACAAAAATCAATTGTTCTGATGCAGGAGTGAATGTGGTAGAGAGGAACAGACTCATATTCTTGCCTTGTGTACCCCTTCAGTCGTGTTTTATAAAGCTGAGTTTACTGTAAGCAAAGGGAGAGACTGTGGACATGAAACCTTCCCTGTCACACATCCTAAAGCAGATTGAGCAGTAGGAGGCCCGTGTCAGAGCGCCAGGTGGGCGAGACAAATCTTGACACACGCGTGCAACCACACACAC
>JAPTHA010000003.1:11616106-11628046 GCA_029814585.1 Gymnapogon annona
TGACAATTCTATGACATTTCGTTACTAGATTCATTGTGTGTGTCTGTGTAATGACAATAAAGGAAGTCTAAGTCTAAACAGTGCAAATACCAAATATCACTATAGACAGTAGCCAGTACTATAAACAGTACTATAAACAGTGAAAATTAATTAAATTTCATTTCTGTACTGGTACTAACTAGTCCGCTGTCATCTCCTGTAGGTTAAACACTGATTATGGATGAATTTATTCTTCAACTCTACTTCAAAGGACCTGAACTAACCCTTGAACCAATGACACTTGCTTCATGACGCTCATAAAGTATTGATGTGTTCAAATAGGCACTTTTTTTCCCCCGATCAAAAGCAGTTACTATGACCTGTTATTTTCTGACTGAAGATGTAAGATTGCAGCGTGTTGATGTAAGCGCGTCACGGCCTTGGGGTCTTTGAGGGGAGACCAGAGGCTGTTATGGTTTAATGGAGTCTTATGGGACAAGTGGCTCAGTTCCCCGAGTAAACATCAACAATTTGGTGAAATAACAATCAAACATCTACTGTGATCATCGTCAACATTTCATCCAGACACTATGACTAAAACAATCTAATATTTAACCCTTAAAGAACCGGTGACAGTGGCAGTGGCAGTTCCTAAATGATTTTTTTCTCTATTTTTAACCTTTCTCGAGTGAATTGTTACTATTTAGTGTAATATCATCCTCTTTATTTTGTACTTTTATGTGAAAATGATCCATTTTTCCATATTTAAGGTACTGATCATGTAGATGACCATAAAAACTTAGATTGCAGTTGATGGTTATTATAGCAGAAACAAGGAAAACTGAAGAAAAACTTGCTCTTTCAATAAAGTCTATCATGAACTGAACATACACACAGTGTGTCCATCCACCGTCATTGTCATTCAACACCAGTAACAGTGTTTCCATGGTAACTAGCCTCTGAATGTCCAAACGTGTCATATCTGATGACCATGAAAATAAAACAAACTGTATATTCTACCAAGTATACGTGTGTTGATAGGATTAGTGTATCAAAAGGCATTAAACATTTCATATCAGTAAATTATTTTGGTCCCCACTGGACATTTGGGTCTTTATGGGTTAACCATAATAATAATATTCATAACAGCAATAATAATAATAATAATCATTCAGGGATGCCTGTCTGGTGATGCCACTATCACAAAAGGCTTGTTAATGTTAAACGTTATTGTTGCAAAATCCAAATTCAACCTGTTCAGATGCCATTTTCAGATTGAGACACAAACACATCTCCACTATGTACCTTCAATTAAGTATATGAACAGTAGTAATGACGGTCAACAATACAACAATAGGACCCGAGCTGTACACTATTGTAAATGTACACTGGACCGATCCTTGAAGGGTCTGCTGCTCCAAACATACATTTTGTCCCTGCTAATTACAGAGGACCAACACGCTCCCTCAAACAAAACCCACTTGCAGCAAAAATAGAACCAAATGTGAGTAGCCTGCGAGGCGGCATTATCTAGCGGTGTTACAAAACAACTGCAACACTAAACAGCTTGTTAAAACCGTCATTTCACACTCTGCTATTGGCTCTTTTCTTTCTTTTTTTTTTTTTTTAAGACATCCTCCCCTAAAGCTGGATGATGCTCATTACTTTGACCACTGCGGTGTTGTGTGTGAGATGTGGTAATCAAACAATCGCCAAGGGAAACCAGTTGGGAGTGTGTGTGTTTTTGGTTACACAACACTGAGTCACCGGTGTGGAGCTGTATGTACAGTAACAGCAGACTGTTGGCACACACAGAGAACAGGTGGAATAAACAGTTTTCTGATGACAATTAGTATATGAATGTGTGTGTTTGTGTTTAGAGAAGAGGCAGCCAAACAGTTCATGTTGGTGCAGACAGGCTGGACAATAATAATAATAATCCCATAATGATGCAGAGGCCTTAAGGGATTCCACGAATAGAAACTTTCAAGAAGAGCGGAGGAGGAGACGAGAGGGTTTGGGGGGTGGTGGGGGCTTCAGACGGGGGAAAGAAAATGGGTTGTCTGTGTTTGTCATCCACATATGTATGTGTGTATGTGTGTGTATGTGTACTCGCTCATTGCTGTAGAATAGCACATTCTGCTTTTTTTTTTTTTTTTACAACTCGGTGCTTTACACTTGCTGAATGTTTCTTTCTGTGTGTCAGACTCCTCTCCCCAGGCTCTTTGTAGCTTTTATAGCCCAGGCGGTCTTATCTAACCAGGTCTCCCGAGAAAATCGTCTCAAAGAGGAAAGAGGGGAGAGAGCGAGCGGCAAAGGCACAACGCAGCGAGATTGTGTGTGTGTGTGTGTGCAGAAGTCTCAGTCAAATGCATCCATCATAATGAGTCACGTCATCTAGGTTGAGTCTTAAAATATGCGGCGCTTAAAAAAAAACAGTTATGGAGTCTACGGAGCACGTCTGGTACATCATCGACTTAACAAAAGTGACACCATGGCCGGCGTCTTTCTTTTGTTTCCGCTGTGTAGTGGTGTTTGTTTGCAGAAAACTGCTGACTGCAGCTTGTTCTTACAAGTGGAAACAGGTTAGAGCAGAGATGAGCCGGTTCGGTCTTAATGTTTGACGACGGGGGAATTCTCGGAGGTGCTGGGTTTGAGTTGTTTTGCCCGCGAGGATCGTGTTCATGTTAAAATGACCCGGACCTGTGCAGACATGGCCCGAAGTGTAGATGACCTAAGCATCCGTCCAGGGTCCCGTCCCCACCCGGTGGAGCCTGGAATATTTAGGAAATAGTCCGGTAATGAAAAATCATAAGGAAATACTATATTAAATAGAGCTGATGAGGAAACTGGTTAAATTAATCCAACCCTATTGGATCTAGAGCCACAGTTATACACAACATAACAGACATGATGATGAATCTAAGTGCAGTCAGTCAGTTAGACCAATGTTACACTTTATTTAGATGGAGAGAAAAAAAAAAAACAAGTAGTACCTTCAGGAGGCAGTAGGGGGCACCAATGAAAGTTGGTATTCAGGGTCCAATAAACAAAACTTTAGCAAAACAGAAACTTGTTGTTGTGCACATTTAATGTAGGTGTTGAAATTCATGAATATGGGTGCGTTTATTCACTTATAACAGTGTGTTTACTCCTTGTCATTTGCATCTTGTCCCCTTTAAAGAAACCATCATGACTTATGACCTTTTATTAGATGTAACGGATGACACAACGTGCATCCCTAAATGTTAAAGGAACAAACCTGCAACAGTGTTTACTAACGAGCTAATGAACAACTTCCATTTAGAAAATCTGGCGCATGCCCACGTTCTCTGTGTTTGTTGTTTGTTTGTTTATTTCTTTTTTAAACTGTTTTGTATCCATGTAAATGTCCCTTTCTGATCTGCGGTATAATTACCCGCTTTTTTCATTTTTTATGTCTTTATTTTTTTGGCAGAAATTTACCATCGCTTGCAGAAAAATGTGATTATCTCACCAGACTGAGAAATGGGCTCACTGACGGGTTTCGAACGGACACGTTTTGGCAGCGCCAGGCTATTTTCAGTGTGTGTTTTGGGGACGAGCGCACTCAGTGAAGGAGCATTCAGACAGTTACAACACACACACACGCACACAAACAAATGCAAGCTCTAAACATCCACATGTTCCCCTCGCGCCAAGATGCACATTTATGTTAATGCCACACTACTGTAGTGCAGTGTTGCCTCAGCATCACATTACTGGAGCGTGATGTTCCCTGCTTGAGGGCCAAACTCTTTGACTCCCTGTGTGTGTGCGTGTGTGTGTCCTCCAAATCTGTTTGCAAACTGCTGAGCACAAGCTAGGGAGTGGGTTCACACTGGATTAACTGTGAGTTGGCTAAACACCAGATAGCAGTGATAAGAGAATTTGTGTGTGTAGGTGTGTGTGTGCGTGTGTGTGTGTGCGTGTGTGCGTGTGTGTGTTGGAACAGGAGGGAGTGCAGCTGATATCAGCAAACGTAGGGGGAAAACACAGATAAGGCTTTGTCCGGATCTGCACTTCTAATGGTTGTAACAGACGCTAACGAACAGCGCTGATGTTTATTGGCATTTATTGTGAAATCGTGTTTACAGAAAGCAAGAAAGGAAGCCGGAGGAAGGGGGGGGAGTGTGACAAAAAACAAGAGGAAGACAATGAAAAATGCTTAATGGTGTTTAAAAAAAACAGGAAGGAGTAACAGGAATAAAGACACAGCAAGACAGAGAATGGGAGAATAAAAAGAAAAGAAAAGATCATAAGACAGATGTGACTAACACTGGTTAATGAGTGACCATATTTGGACGGAAGGGGCGGAGCTGCGGTAATGGGTGAGCTAATGTGAAACGGTAAACTCCACCAGCGCTGGGTGACAGAGTCATTACACGATCTTGTTAGTAAAACCTATTAACCATAGCTACAGGCAAATAAAAAAAAAGAAGGTTCTATTAATTATAAGACAGTCTGAAAAGTGAGGGAGCTGTCACACACACCTGTCAATCAAAGTCTGCTATTTTCCCCAAGATCTTATTAAGGGACTGTAAACACTGGAGCGGGACAGTCATTATAATATCCAAATAATACAAATGACAACAAAGTGAGGAATAAAGTCATGTGTTTTCCTTTTTTACCTTCATTGTTTATATATTCACAGTATCGTTAGTCTGACAGTGATGATGTCATGTCCAAATATGGTCACCTGTGGGCCGCGGAACATAACGAGGAGCCTCTCAGTACTAAACACGAGGCAGTCGTCTGTATAATGATGGGTGACATCACAGTTCCTGCCTCCGCTCCTTTCAGTCTAAAGGCTCGGCTATTACACACATCAAACTTGAGAAGGAAGAGGCAAAGATTAAAGCAAATAAACCCATAAAACAGAAGTGTGTCACCACTGATGTGCAGTTTCTTCATATTTTCTCCTCTCTTTCTTCCTCCCACCAGCTGCAGACAAACCCAGTGGGAGGAAGCCGTCATCTTCACTTTCCCTCCTTCTCCTCTCTTTCACCTTTTCCGACGTCTTTTCTCCCCAGAATTAAACCCATCAACATACGAGGCTCCAGCCCTCTTTCGTTCCGTAGGAGGGGAAGGTGAATCTATAAAAGCTCTCGCCTGGTCCCTAGCCGATCGATTGATGTCGGAGTGTTTAACTCACAAAGGGTTGCGAGAAAAGAAAAAAAAAAAAGGCTCAGCTTTGCATTGGGTTTATGCAGAATAGCGGGCAAATCTTTTACAGGTCTCCATTGATGTTGTGCTTGTTTTACCTGAGAAATAAGACACTAATCCCCTTGATGTGGAACAAACGGAGAGGAGGTGATATCTGCGGGGGCAAGAGGGGCGGACCTCCTGTCTGTCACCTCCGTACGAGACGTAAACAAAGCTGTCTCCGCTTCCCAGCCAAGCAGGGAAAAGGAATTGCCAATAGATCTCCTAAAAAAAAAAAAAAATTCTTTGGTACTGATACAGGAAAATACAGTCTTTTCAAAATGCCCACGTACATATATAACATTCATTCATTCTTATATATAACAAAAAAAAATCTGTGCAGCTGCTAAACATACTCTGTGGCATATGAATTATGGGGACAAAAAAAGAAAAAAAAACATTTATGGGAATACTGTGCTAAGCTAACGAGACCATCACAAAGAGGATTGGCACTGTTTATACCACTGCATGTTGTTTATAGTACGTTCCCTTTACATAACTTTAATAGAAAATGTGCACGATTTTATGCACTTCTGGTCATGAAATCCTCAAATAATTGTTGAGCTGTAATATCATGAGGAAACACATGGGAGACGCTTTAGACTTTTTTTTTTTTTTTGCTCTCCCAGCTCCCTGTACGAAATAGATAGAGGTCTTGCATAATCCAATTTGGGATCTTCTTAAAGATGTTACATGATGCTTTTTTTTTTGTTATCTGTGCCGTATACACTGTAATGATGTTGCGAGGTTCGTGTTTTATACGAGTTTCCTAATGTGATGTGAACATACACGTGTGTAAAACTAATCCCTGCGAGAAGGAAGCTGAGTTCCAAGTACAGTGTGTGCATTAAATACACATTTGCGCCCACCCAACAGGTTTTCTACTTCAGCTGGCGTTTTAGCACAGTTCCCACATGTAGAGGAAGAAGAAGACGGCACACGCGTGGCATGTGATTAAACCCAACATTATGTCAATAATAAGCAAACCCGCCTCGTGAAAAGATACATTCTGTAATCGCAGTTTGTCGATGTTGTACATGTTGAAATGTGTACATGTACATGTTGTGCATATTCCTTCATTTTTATTGAGATTCAACAGTGTATGAGGAAGAAATTCTAAATGTTTGTGTGAGACAAACAAGGAGAGAATTAAGTGCTATTTCTTGCTCAATTTTCAGTTTGGGGAGTTGAATATTAGATTAGACTAGATTAGATAAGATATACCTTTTATGGTAAACAAGAGGAAATTTCAAATACAGCAGCAGAATTCAAAGAATAGAAAAACAGAGTAGACAGATACAGTATACAACAATTGAATTCTTGTACAACATAGACAGTATTGCATGATGGAAGTCCCAGAAACGATAACGAGGGGCTGTGATGCGTCATCTGAAGCTGAAAGACGGTGTGTGAATGTCCTCGCAGGCCACCGTAGCATAGCGTAGCTAACAGCTAACAGTTCAAACGTGCAACGTTCATAACCACAACAAACAGATCACAAACCATAACCGCCATCTGCCAACCGCATCACCAGCCCCCCCCTCCTCCTCCACCACTCTCCCTATAACGATAGAGTACGTTGTGTCTCCGTTAGGCGAAAGTGTCCGTTAATAGCAGGGAAGCTGTTGCTTGTCCCGTTGTCCTCCCCCTGCAGTCTGGTTAGCATTAGCCATTACCGCTTCACATCTTGCCAGGAGATCCTCTGCTACCCCCAAACCAATGGAAAGCTCAGCCGTACTGTCCCCTCCACACCCGGTACCTTGTTCCAGCACTGTTGTCGCTCCTCCGATCCATAATCCCTCCAGAACACGGGTCCCTCTCTTGGGAGTACACTGCTGTTGCAAATTCAATAGCTGATCCCAACTGTAAAAAATGGACTGGCTCACGATACCCCCGCTGTGGTACTGAAGAGGTCCATGAGAGTAGCAAACAGACTACTACCCTCATTTGTTTGATATTAACCTTTTCATGCATAGTGGTCACTATAGTGGACAGCTACTTTAATGTTGTTTTCTTTTATATCAGGGGTTTTAAACTAATTTCAGTTCAGGGGCCACATTCAGCTAAATCTGATCTGACGTGGCCCGAACCAGTAAAATAATAACATAATAATATATAAATAACGTCAACTCCCAGCTTTTCTCTATGTTTTCGAGTTCAAAAAGTCAAATTACATGATTAAAACATTTACATTTAAAAACTATCATTTTAAGCAACAAATGAATAAACATGAACAAACTGAAAATTTAAGTGTAAATTTAACGTATCCAGTTAATCACTGACATGTGTACATTATAACTGACCGATAACAGTCCATCTATAAATACATTAAACATTTAGTAACAGGTAGTCGCAACTGTATTTGACGTCTCTTCAGTCATTTCAGGTCCTTCATATTTGTCCAGGCCATTCAGATTTTTTGCTAAATTATACTTGGTTTTACTGTTAATACATCATAATATTTGGAGTGAGTATTTCTAGGTTATTATGGTATGTACCAGTCTGTTAATATCTTCTATTTTGATGTCATTGTTAATATCTTCAGTGTCACTTTAACATTGCACAAATTCATCCCAAGGGCCAGATTGGACCCTTTGGCGGCCTGGATTTGGCCCCTGGGCTGCATGTTTGACACCTGTGTCTTATATGTACGAGTCTTAATGTCACAGTTGACAAAAACAAAAAGAAGTAGATTATCATCATTTATGCATGAAAGGGTTAACTGTATTTATTTATTCATTTGGGTTAGTTGAATGTCACTAACACCTTTAACAGTTTGATCCAACAGTTATTATATTTTTACTTCATAATGGTGCTGTTGGGACGACCTTAACACAGTTTAATGCTGCTGCTGTGAATGGGGTAATGAAGGAGAATCTCAAATGAATTAATCTGATCCGTGATTGCAGATAGAGCTGAAAATGGGGCATTTATCTGACGAACTCAGAAAACAGCTGTGGCGAATGCTGCGTGATGAGGCAGATTTTCTACGACCCAAATGCTGCTGACTCCACACACAGTGGTGTTCCCTTCAGTGCTTCAATTACAATATTCTGAATATTACAGACATTTTTTGTCCAGTGATGCTATAAAAAAGTAAATAAATAAACAACTACTGAACATTACAGCTTTAGACTACATGTGTACAACAAAAGCCACAAGAAGACAAACTCTCCTCCCATCTCATTGTTTTACAGCAAAAAAAGTACATATTAACTGTGTCATGGTCTGCCATGTCCTGACATCCTGTAGTCTGAGCCACTCCCCCTCCCTTAAGGGATGGCCTTGATTTACTAATCTCTGTCACCTGGCCCGGGCTGCGCAGCTGCTGCTCATTGCTAATCAGCTAATCAAAAGGCCAGTTTGGTCGCTGTGCACTTTGGGCTGATTCTGTCTTCACTCTCTGTCATAACCCGAATACTTTGTATATTATATGGACTCAGTACTGGATTCCCATTTGTGTTGATGTCTATTTGCTTGTGTCCTGTGTTATATAGTTATTAAATGTTGTGTTCCCCTTCAATAGCATGTACTGGAGTGTTGTTTCTCTTCACCCCTTGACAAACTCTAACACCCACAGTATCTTGGTTAATATGCAGTCGACGTGACACTGCCTTTATCTGCTGGGTGACCAGTAGCATTAGTGTCCAAGTCAAAGCATCTAATGTGTGGGAAGAGCATCCGACATAAAAACTCCTGCCAAATCAAATACGCAAATTGGATTTGCTGTGGCGACCCCGGAAGGGAAAAAGCCAAAGAAATCATCATCATTTCGGATGCCCTAAACATGCCATTTATCAAGAAGTCCAGTAGTGTGGGTGTCCCTAAATGTTTTATACATGGAAGATGTGTGTGAACTTGCTGTTGAAGTCTGTTTGGTGCTTGAAGCTGCTCATTGGTTGATGTTAACGGTAGCTTGTAAGAAACAGTTGTAGCTGTAGAGCAGGAGTCCCCAACTCCAGTATTTGAAGGCTGGTGTCCTGCATGTTTTGGATGTTTCCCTCTTCCATCACACCTGGTCAAATTAATGATAAACTCATCATAATCTCCGCAGAAGCCTGATAATTGGGTCCAGATGTGGTGGAAGAGGGAAATATTTAAAACACGCAGGATACCAGCTCTCAAGGACCGGAAATGTCCACCCCTGCTGTAGAGTCTATGGGTCAAGATCATGGAAGGAGGCAACAGAGACTAGATGAAGGAAGTACGACACACACACAAAAGCACTGAACACACAGCAACATAGTTCATGTAAACGTACAGGTGTGCACCGATCTTACATCAAGAACTTTTAAAAATAAAGTCGGTCGGTAGGGATGACGACTTCAAATGAAATGTTTGCATTTACCCTTTCATGCATTGCGGTAACTACAGTTGACAACTATTTTAAAGTTGTTTTGTCTTCAATAAATGAGTTTCAATGTCACAGTTGAAAAGGTTCAAAAGTGACAGGATCATTGTTGGTCATCCTTTCAACTCTAACCCTGAACATAGCCATTATTTTTCCGTCGACTGTTAGCGAGTCGGTTGTATCTTGGTCGAAGCAACTTCAGAGTCAGATCAGCGGAACATTCAAAGAGTCAGTTTTTGGATTGAAATGTAAATGTTTCATTTTAGACAGAATAATTTATGGAGAGGAAGCGGAGTTCGTGGGAAACCACCGCTGACTTCCAAGGGTATGTGGATTCTACTGGGTGTCTTTGTCACCTTCAGTCACAGACACACAAAAGCACACACACCAAAGAGTCATCTATATGTGTATGTGTGTGTGTGTGTGGGAAAAGAGAAGGCTTGGAGTCTCCACCAAATCCCTAAAAGCTGTCATTGACTTCAAACGCTGTGGAGAATTCACAGCGCGTCTGCGGTGTGCGACCGAGCTGTCTGTCTTTATTTTCCTATAGGATCCTTTTGATACGGCCTCCGCAGTCCGGACCCGTCTATAAGGTGGACCGCTGCGCTCTCATTTCAAGTGAAACGAACCGAGTTTACCAGTGAAACACACCGACTTCTCTCTCTCTCTCTTTTTTTAAACGTGCATCCAACGAATGCATAGTCAGACGGGAACTTAAGATGAACAAACATACATTAGCGCGCTTTGAATATTCATAGATTCGCTACTGTACATACAGTTTCAGAGGACAGACTGATCATTTACCAATTTAAACAGCGCATTAATTTTCATGAGCCGAAGCATGTGAAATTTATGAGTGATGTGGGATTGCGTGTATCTATCAGTGTCAAAGTGACATGTGTGGGGTGATAATCTATTCCGTGACCCAAATTTATGTGTTGAAAGGCTACAAAACCCCACTCCAGCCCTCCCTTCCGATTTCACAGCTCATCACTGTCAGCTGGATACACTGCATATGTGTGAGGCGCGGAGTATGATAAAAGGAATGTGTTATCCATCTTATCCAGAGGAGATGTTTTGAAAGGAACTCTGTTATTAATAAATGCATGAGAGCCAACAGTAAAAAAAAAAAAAAAAAGGAACATTCTGCGGCATTGCAAAAATAAAGACAGAGAGAGAGAGAAAGGGGAGAAGAAGAAAAAAAAATGCTCCTTGTTAGCATTCTACGAGACGCTGCTTGCGCTAGGAGCTACGTCCTCAATGAGAGACATATTATCTCTGGTCAGCTTTCCTATCTATTATTCACAGCTCTGTGAGAAACACTGGTGGCGAGATCAACAGCAGTCACTTACAATATATCCCGGAGCAACGCAATCCTATTCATGTGCAAAAGGAACCTTAATAACCGTGGCCGGAGATAGTGGAGAGGCTGCAAAGTTGGCAAAAGCTGATGGGAAACGCACGGCTTTGATTTCCACTCGTATGGATTCGGTGCAAACTAGACAAAGCAAGAAAAAAAAAAAAAAAGGTAGGGGTCTGGGCATCGCATAGTGGAGATGTTCAATAAAAGTGAATCTTGTTTTGTCCTTTGGGGAAATCTACTCCTGTTTCCTTGTCCTCTAGTTTAAGCTGGTGCTGACTTTACAGACAACAAACAACTTCTGTGGCTTACTGCTTTATTGAAATCTCTAACCTGCAGGACAGACACACACACACACACACACACATATATATATAAGGCATATGCATTCACCAGTGACCACAGATTGAGGATCCACGCCTGAAATGTTAATAAATTCAGGAGGAAATTGCTTTGTGTTTATCTGTAATATGACAAAATGCCTCTACTTTGATCCCCAGTGCATGTTATAAGCTCGCAAACACACAAATGGCATTTCAAATGCTAATTCCCCATTGTGTACGGACTTATTAAATAATATGTGAATGCAATATGTGGCTTCTGTGGACAATGAAATATGTGGCTTTCATGCTGACATCTGTTTGTCATATTGAATATTATATCTTATATGCAACTGGCCATCGTCTAAAGATGCAATCACTTTCTCTGTAAATAAAGGATGTTTGGTATTCATGTTATGTTTGATATTTCACAGATAAAAATGTCAATAAAGTCACTGTTTGTAAGGATAAAGGGAAAAAAATGAATGGAGTGCTAGTTTGTGTACAGCTACTGCCTTATGTGCTTTTTTTTTAAGTTGCATTTCTAAATATGGTGCTATGGAAATGCTTTTGGCTTTGAGTGCTGTCCTGGCAGGCACAGAATATTTAACAAGCAAAATAGCCTTGCTTTTTTGCTTTTTATGCACTTGGCTGCTTTCTGTTGCTATGCAACCGCATCCTCCAAATTGTCAGGTCCAGGGCCACAT
>JAPTHA010000003.1:11651691-11661934 GCA_029814585.1 Gymnapogon annona
GTATGTAATTGTATTTAGTATGCAGTTGTACTGTGTATTGTATGTAGTCTGTAGTTGTACTGCATATTGTATGTAATCTACTTCTCTTTTCCGCCTCTATTCACACCATGTCTGTCTTCCTTTCATGCTTTAAACCTTTCATCCTCTCCCCCACCAACACCGAGCCTCTGCCGCTGCCGTCTCTCCCTCTTCACATCTCCGTATCCCCATCTATACTTGGGTTTGACAAGTAGTGGGTGTGTCTCTCCTCCTTTTCTCGCCTCCTCCTTCTGCTCCCCCCAGCCCAAACCCCACTCTGCCATCGCTCTGCCTGCCACACAATCCCCTCTCATGTCAGGGAAACCTGTAGGCATCCGAGTGCTACTTTTGATCAGCGCCTTTACTGGGATCGCCTTGCTCTGCCTTGGGGTGGCACGAGGAGGCAGAGAGTGAAAGATTGAAAGGCAGAACAGAGTAAAGTTATGTCAGGACTGGCTGATATATGCAGCTGTGCGGCTGCTCTGTGCAGAAAAGAGCAAAGTTGGCACATGCAGCTCTCAGCTACCAGCAGTAAATAAACCTCTTGTTAGAGCTTTTGTATATTATACACAACTCTGGATGCCGCGCATACTCTGTGTAATCATAAGGTGACACACTTTTACAGGCACTGACGGAGAAGAAGATAATGAGATGCAGAAAATAACCCACAGAGGTGCGTTCAGGCAGCAACAGTTCCACTTTGGACAATTTGAATGATTTTAGTCAGTTGTTTCAGTTTGGTTTCAGGTCGTCATGCGTACTTGCCTGGAATCGTTTTCATTCCAGTTTGCATTATATGTTTGTTTTTTGTTATTTTTTAGAATGTCTATATTTTTCAGATATGATAAAATCAATTTACTCATCCATCCATTCCTCCACTCAACCATCTTTATCCACTCATTCATCCATTTTCTGAACCACTTTATCCTCTTGAGAGTCACAGAAACAAACTGTTAATGAAATGATTACAAATTGTCCCTTTAAGGCCAACACATATACATGTCTACTGTAGCCATAAGTTACAAGTATTTTAAGGATCAAATTTATTTTGGGGGTCGCCACAGTGAATCCAATTTGCGTAGGATACCTTTCCTGCCCTTGTGCCCCCTTGTAGGGTGAAGGGCCACACTGCTCATTGCACCAGACGGGAATAGAACCCCTCCCTTGCACCAGTCCAGTGTCTTTACCAACTGAGCTATCCAGCTTCAGTAATTTCAAGGGTCATATAGGATACGGTAAAGGCCAAAGGATGTATGTTATCATGATTTTCCTTTATTAAAAAACAGAGGACCACAACATGTTCCCCCTAACAAAGTTCCTATCCTCCTATTCCTATTCTGTGATACTGATATATCTAAACCAAATGAAATACTCTCCACCTCATTTGGTTTAAGGAGTATGTGTCTTGTAAACATTGAGGAAGCAATAAAAGGAATTGTAATTGACTGTGGCTGCTAAGGAAACTGTTTTCAAAAATGTCTTTATTTTGGATCAAGCATGATTGGATTTATGTCCCAACTGACTGCACGAGAAATTTATTAGTTTGATATGGTTTTGCCCAAAGTATTAAACTTTTTATAGGAAATGCATTGTTTCCATCCAGCCTGTCTTATTCAATAGCTCATAAAGACTTGGAGGAAACCATGGCTATTGACGTTATCATTTTATTGGGCTCAATTACCGGCCACAGGGTTGAAATTAATGTGATCTCTGTTGATAATTTAACACATGATGGACAAAATGCAGAAAACTTCCTCAACTGTGCAGTTCGAACTGAATTTCTCCATTTGTTACTTAGAGAAAAGTTGTTGGAGAAGTATGGAGAAAACTATTCTTTCAGTACAGCCAGAGAGTGAAAGAATCGCACAGCTCCAGCCACGGAGACATTAAAATCCGAGGTGTTAAACTTTGGACGACCTACAGGACACGCCACATAAACCAGCAGTAAATTATGCCAATGAGCAGAAGTGCAGACTGGAAATAAAAAGTTATGGATATAGCTGAAGGTGTGAGGTGAAAGTGTGTACGTGGGTCATCCTAATACACACTAACAAAATCACACACACACACCTGTCAGGTGAAATAAAAGATTATGGGGCTGTGTAAGGACATGACTGGAGCCTCTTCATCTCATTCTTGGAACACACTCAAACACCTCAGAATCACTTTCAGATTTTACTGCACAGTCCGTGACTGGATGATGCAGCATAAGACACATACGAGAGATTCACTGTAAAGCTTTAAGGTTACATTAAACTGAATGAACGCTGGCAGCTTTGACTGTTGGATGTCTTTTCAGAGTCTGTTAAAAAGACTCACATTGACGCGAAAAGGATTGATGTATAGAGCTGACAAAAGGCCCATGGAACTTGGACGCGGTCCTCAGTACACAGTTCCTGTAGTATAAAAACAGAGCAGTTAGGCCTACGAGCCTTACTTTATCCAATGATCCATTAGCCTCTGTGTAGCCAAGTTTAAGTGAGGCCACACAGCTCACATGTCATGTGTAGAGGCCAAGGCTTTGAAGAAACCTTCATTCTTCCTGAAATGGTCTCTCTTTATTGATATACTATACTTTATCACATGTCACAATTGATCGTATGAAATTAGACACAGGCAATATTGTCGTGTCAAAATTTTTTATATTTAATCTTTGTTAAAACTATTTGACTCAGAGCTTCATATATGAAAGTGTGAATGTTAGGTCAGGAAATGGATTTGGTTGGTATTGGTGTTCCCCTGTGAGCTGATCCACTGTGTTTTGTTCTGTTTATCAATGAGCGTAAAATGAGGTAGTTAGCATTATGCAAATGACATGACCATCACCAGACAAGACAACAGAGATTCTGAATGCATGTCTATCATCTTAGCTTTATATATGCATTAATATGACCGTGACTTATTTCTCATATCGTTGACAGTATAGGCTTTGGTGTCGCCATCAGAAACCTCACAGCCATGCAATCACTGCCCCATTTACTTGTCTTTAAGGGCTTCATCACCTCTCAAACCAAAGCCTCACCACTGAGATTCATGGAAAGACATGGTTAACTTAGTAAAATGTTGGAAGGAGCTACATCTTTTACCTGAGTGCTATTTCCTTACCATGCAGCGATCCAATTTCAGAACTATGATGATTTTAGAAGTATGATGAACAAAATTCTCCCTTTCAAATTAATATCATTACATATATAGAATTTTCGTAATAGCGTTATCGACAATAATCCCGTTAAATCTTGGTCACACTGTGAGGATATCAAAGTAACAAAACTGTTAACAGCTAGACTATCAGAATAGCGAGTAGTGTCTGCGAAGTGAACGTCACATGCATCAAATGCTGTTTGTACTGTGAGTCTCTTTTAACTTTAAAGGAAATGGTTGAGGCACACGACTGCAGGAGGAACTTCATGTGATACTGAACCCATACATTGAACAATGTGGCAGAAATTAATTCAGATATTTATTCAAACATGTGTCACAGTTGTTATAAACCAGCACTGCCACCAGTATAGATTTTGTGGAGTTTTGGTTTAGTTTATTCTGAAAGTGGTGGTTGACTTCCATTTCCTGTTGGTTTTTGTGTTAATCTTTACAACTTTATCGCTTGACTCTGTCTCTCCTCCCAGGCACCGGGGGAAAAGTACCTGTCGCCGTTCAGCAATCATGATCACCGTTAAAGGAGCTGCGACGACTGTCCTCAGTGCTAAAGAGTTGATCATCACACACGGTAACAACGCACGGCCTCTGTACATGAGATTTGGAATCAGTGTTTCTGAAATTTTACTGATAGACGAATTAAGTGTGTTTTTTCTGTTTTTCTTTTCAGCGCCTCCCAGTGGAAGCCCCTCCGCCACCGCCCGCATCACAGTGTTGCTTCACGCCGTTCTCATCTTTTTGTGTAGAATACATTATATCCTGCCATCCTAACTATTCCTCGCATTTGGATCCTTACCCTGTATCACCCAACAACATTTAATACTAAAGAGTCATGGAGGAGTGTCCAGCTCTATAATCCGAGCGGCCGTGGCTCAGGTGGTAAAGCAGGTCGTCTGGTAACCGAAGGGTTGGCGGTTAGATTCCCATACTCCACTGATCATGTGCTGTTGTGTCCTTGGGCAAGACACTTCACCCTCCAGTGTCCCCAGGTCATCACTGTAAATTGTTCTCAGTGGACTTACCTGGTAAAATGAAATAATGCTAATCTATGACATTTCGTTACCAGATTCATTGTGTGTGTCTGTGTAATGACAATAAAGGAAGTCTAAGTCGAAATTAAAAAAAAAAAAATCAGTACATTTGTTCATCATGACCCTGGCTCTAAAAGGAACTAGTACAGACTAAGTGGTTATGTTAGAATTATATATATTCATTAGATTTTTCCTGCCCCCATCAGCACTTTCTTGATGATGGTTTCTTTAAGCTTTTTCCCTTCGGGGGTCGCAACAGCAAATCCAATTCACATATTTGATTTGGGAGGACTTTTTACGTCAGATGCCCTTCCTAACACAACCCACTGGACACTCATACCAGGGATAAAACCTGGTCCCCTATGGACCAGCCCAGTGCCTTACCAAATGTGCTATCCAGCCAGCCCATCAACACTTTCTTATGTTGCTTTAAAATAACAGACGTGTGCCCAGGGTGGGTTCAGACTTGGTGTTGACCCCTACAGACTGCAGATGGAACTGCATGTTATAGAAGACGTGAGCAGCAACAATAAAATGTGCTTGGTTAGGTTCAGGCACATGAAAAACTCTGTAAAAAAAAAAAAAAAAGATTGTGATTTATGCTAAAATAAGGAATAAAAAATGAAACATGACAGCATGTCCATATCACAGATGGACACAAAGTAGGTGTTTAAATGGGACACAAACACTGGTCTACTGTGTAATTCTGCCCTCATCCACCCCAACCTTCTCCCTCACCAGTCGATCCATCTAGAGATTTCACAAGAAAAACAACCATACTTCTTGTTTTGACCTCCTCTCACTCTTTACCGGCTACCTTTACTGTTGAAAAGAGCCCAAAAAAAAAAAAAAAAGCATAAATCAAAACTGTCGTGTTTTTCACTCCAAGTGGCAATTTTCATATTTCACACATTCGTTTGTTATTTAAATGTCCTTTAAAGGTCAGAATCCTTCAAAAAGAGGGTCTCTCATCTTGATTTCGATAAGAATATGTTAATGCATGTAGACAAACAATCCCGATGACAGACATTCTGACTGGTGACAGAAACAGTTACACGGCCGACTTCACACGTTGCCTCCACACTTGGTTGTTACTGATTTTTTTTTTCTTCTTCTTCTGCTATTCTTCCTCTATCACCCCTTGTGTCTTGAGTGAGCCATTTAGCTGTCGGACTCTCCGAGCTGTCAGAGTCCCCGCTCATCTACCCCTCCACCAGACTGAAAGGCACTTATTTACTCCCTCTTCCCCTCCTTTAGTCGTCTTCTGTATTCCACCCTCCATCGCCTTCCCTTCCCTCTCACTTCCAATGAATTGCAAAGTTCACGACACAGCCAACCTGTTGTTTTTGTTCATCAAATGCCCGCCACTCGCCCTTGCAATCAAAGTTAATGAGCAAAGACACAAAGACCTGCGCGCGCTCATGTAATCAGCAGACAAATAGTGACACCCCAGCACCGAGCACACACACACACACACACACACACATACACACACACTTACTGAGCCTAAAGTTTTATGGGTGAGTGGTTTTACAAGCTTAAATGGGTTTCTAAGTACAGGGTACCTACCCATTGAGACCAGAACTACATCAGTCACTCTGTCATTACCGAACACAAGCATACATCACCGCCGAGTGTGTGAGCACATTTTGTAACCGTGATGAATTTGCCGTGCCGTCCTCTGCTTCCCTCCTCCTCCTGCCTCACCCTCGCTCTGCCCTTCCTCTCCTGCTTCTTTCGTACCTCGCCCTCTCTCCTATGACATTAATCCCTCCGTCGCTCCGGTCCATGACCATACAGAGTTCACTGTTGGTGAAGCTGCTGTGTGTTTTGGCAGGTCACACTGAGCCTCGCCAGTCCGGCCAGAGTCAGCACAGCATGGGATGGAAAACCTCATAGGGTTTGCTGTAGGCCATGTGGTATTTTTGTTTGTTTGTTTTGCTTTTCTTTTCACACACACAGACGCAGATGCGAGCACGGTACATGCATTGCATACACCACACCTGCCCAGCCGACTTATTTCCACAACGCAGCTTCAAAAGAGTGGGTCTGAGCCTGACCCCCGACAGCTGTCATTCGTCACTGTGCCACTTTTGGCTAAGGATCATGGGAGATGCGGCTTTTCCAGAAATGCTTTACAAAACCGCATCCACAGTCCAATGCCCAGTAGAGACGGAATTGAAGAGCTGAATTATATGCAATACTTCAACCTGAACTTCTGCGAGCCACGGCCAATGTCAAAACCAGCACTCGACCTTCATGAAAAAATAAAATTAAATTAAAGATTGAAGAGTGTGTGTGCCACAGTGGTGATTGAAAAATACCATTTGCATCATTTTTATACGTATGAATTGTCCATTTGTGCTATATATAGAGGGTATACACTTGACGTCACAGTAGGCCACAAGCAATTACACCCACTCAGAGACAGAAAGGCAACCTGCTAAGTTTGGATGAGCGTATTTTATTTATTTATTTTACAGAAACCATCTACAAAAACATGAGGAGAGGAGACACATTATCCCACATTTAGTCACTTACGCATTTCTATTTGCAGTCTCGGGTAGTGGTAGCATTCAGCCCCAATGTGACATCACTAAAAGGAAAAAAAAAAAAACAAAACACTGATTGACACACACCTGCAAACCCACTAACTGTCTTAAGAAGCCACTTGCGATGGCAGATGCAGTCCATTCAGCTGTTCAACACAAAAGTAGATGTGTTTTTACTATCTTCACCACAAACCATAACTTTTCAACCACTGCTGCTGGAAAGTGTAGGTTTTATTTACAACCGCACACTGGGGTGCCGGGTGCCTTCAGGTTCTTCTCTGTGTATTTCCCCACTGTATAAGTACATAAAAGTCAGGAAACCCAGTCAATCTCCACAGACCACCGGGTCTGTAGTTACTCCCAATGAACACTATCAAGCCCAACAGCCTTAAGCAGATAATCATTTTGTTTGTGGTTTTGTATTTTCCATCCACATAATGCAGTAACGTTGCATCATGTTTTGCTGCTCACGTCGAGTGAAGGATGTGTACTCCGGTGGAGGGGGTGAAATTTAACCCTCTATTGGGAAAAACATAGGTAAAAATCTAAAATGAGTAAAATTTTGATTGCTTATGTCAAGAAGCTATAAAACTAAATATATGCTCAATGTTTCTGTCGGGCTTTTTGACTGTGTGGGAGGCCTGGAAAACAGCCTTCCAAATAGAAAAAAGTACAGAGTTCTAAGGGTTTCATAGAAAGTCCTGTAGTATAGTCATTTTAAAAAGAACTATTCCAACTGCCAATCATCAATCAATATATATAATCAAGTAAAATGCCAACTGCTAAGGGAGAAGCAGTGCAGACAGCACAGATTGCCTGATTTTGGACAAGGCCTCCAGCACCAAATTGTGATTCATTCTCGAGAGATAAAGATGGACTCTGGCTGGCTGTTTGTCTGGCATCGTCAGTGTGAGAGACAGATGAGTCATAGCTGTGTCCCAGAGCTGACAGGCTGTTGAAACGAAAGAAGTGGAGATGTGGAACAAGAGGTTGGACGAGAGGGGAGGACAGGAGGACGGGGAGGAAGACGAAGACGCCCGTCTGCTTCTCATGGTAGACAGGTCAAATAGAAAATGAAGTGAAAATGATTTTTTTTCCACCCTTTCATGTCTTAATACTGAATATTTCATGGCCAAAATCACATTATTTTTGGCATTTGTATTCCAAAATTGCATTAGTTTTACTTACTTCCTGCCAGACAGGGTGCTTTTTGTAGTGGTTACATCACATATCGGTGGTGGCACATTTAGACTCAACCCAATAAACCCATCAAATTTCCTGAAAAATGCCTTCTGTCCCTCTAATCATAAAAAAAAAAAAAAACTTTCAACCTAACTTTCGGTGTCACATCAAATGCAACACTAGGAAGTGGATATTTCCTCGTCTTTCTGCTTCTTTCATCTAGAAGGATGTCACTAACTCTATGGACAAATTCACACTTGTACTTGAAATGAAGGAGAACCCGAGACGTGTGGCGTTTGAGTGCAGTGGCTCTAGAAGCGCTTCACTGCCTCGTGGCATTGATTCTACTCTCTGTCAACAACTGGAGCATCAGACTGAATGCCATTCCTCCAAAACGCAATACCCTTATTTGTCTTGTTGACGGTACAGCTGTTGAAAACACTGGTCCAAAATCTCCTAGAAGTGTTCAGATGTGTGATAACTGAAAAGACCATCGGGTGGGATTCACAGGATTGCTGTCGTCTGCTATATCATTTCATACAATTTAGCTTTTATACGTGAGACATTTGAGTTTGAGTTTTTTTTTTTTCATTTGAAACAATGGTTTAACATCACTGGAAATAACCATGCATATACCTCTTGAGTATTTTTGGCCATCCATACTCCTAAAATTGATCATTGTTAGAGTCAGTCACAAAGTGTTTGTGGTGTGTGATGGTACAGTATATATCCTAACGTATCATAACCTGAAATTTTACATTTTATTTGAAAGTAACATGCTATTATATGACTAGCATGTTTTTTTCTTAAATGTAAACTTTATTGTCAACACATAAAATTAGGGTTAAATTTCACCAAGCGTAATAATTATTAACAGGACTCTGAAAGTCTATCCTTGTTTGATAGTTTTTCAACGTGACTGGAGTGTTATCAAGTTTTTCCCTTCATTCAGAACAAAACAAAACATAAAAACTCCATTTATAAGTGGCACAAAAATTCCCAAATCTGAGCCTGGAATAGAACATGTTTCTAATGTTTTAGCCTTCCAGTTTTTCTCAGGGTCCAGGCTTATTAGACTAACATGTAATCCAGTCTGCACTGTATTCTTGTACCGCTACTATATCTGTATATCTGCACTGATTTGATTTCATAACAGTTGTTTGCGATGTTTACCTCGTTATGTCTGCGTGGAACACGGCCGGCTTTTCTGCATGAGTGTACGGCGTCTATGTGTGAATGTGATTATGCGCAGTCGTGTGTGTCTGCTGTTGCTAATCTCGGTGGGGATGTGAATGTGTGTGTTTCTCTTCAGCCCTGGGGCCAGGCACAGCGAGGTGTCCCCTAAGGCCTCCCACCCCCCTTCTTCCTCACATCCCCCACCCCCATTTTCCCTTTCCAGCCACCTCTCCCTCCTGCCCCTCCCCTGCCTCCTCCTAAACCCCACACCGCACGCCCCTCCTTTTGCCCTCTTTAGCCATGACACTTTGAATCAAGCAGAAATTAATGCAGATGATGCATCCACTGTCTCATTGTCTCCTTCATCCCGTGGATGGTAATTGAGATGACAGTGACATTGGGGAAACTACTGACGCAAAGCTTTTAGCGAGGCTGCAGGGTGTTTACGTAGAGTGTGTGTAAATGCAAAGATGTGTGTGGATGTGTGCTCACGTATAAGTGTTGGTATGACAGAGTGTATGTGAGCAAGTTTGCCTTTTTGCAAGCGTGCAGAGCATCACCACTGTTTTCTGTACTGGATTTAAGGAAGCGTCTTGGTTGTTAAGTTAGGTTTTTTTTTTCCATTTTGATACAGTTTTTTCTCATTCAATATATATTTTTAGGGATCAGTCAGTGACAAAATATGCTCCAATGCTCTGAAATCAACTGGCAAACAAAATCAAAGAATAAATTCCCTATTAGAGTATTGCAATTTTGAGGATAAATGAAAATAATATTACCTCAAATTTTCAGTTATGAAATAAACAGATGTGGCCAATACATAGTGCAAACATTTCTAATAAAATAAATTAATTTATTTGTTTTTTTATTAAAAATGCTTGAAAGGGTGCTATTATTAGCTGTTCCCAAACCATAATCTGCCCATTTGATCAATAATGACTTAATTAAAGTATGCATTAATGAGTACTTTGTGACACTACAAATGTTTTCCTGAAGATCAGATTCTTTAAGTTTATTTAATTGTTCTACATAACTTAACTTTGTTAACTTAACTCGGTTTCCTTAACTGAACTGGTGTTAAATGGTGAAATGGTGTTAATTTAACAAGTAGAAGACTTTTGTTTATGC
>JAPTHA010000003.1:11693897-11703903 GCA_029814585.1 Gymnapogon annona
AGGACTAAGGATGTACATACATACATGTGCATACAAATGACCACGCAGGATCTCCAACACAAGGGCTGACACACACATGCACACACACATGCACACACACACGCGTGCGCACAGTCCTCCAGAAGCAGCCGCACAAACTAATTGGCCACCCCATTAGTAATTTATTAAGCTTGTCCTTGTAAATTTTATCAGGTATCCAGCAGGGGAATAGATTTATTGATTCACTCTGCATTCATCAGGCCCAGAAAACACACAGAGAGAGAGAGAGAGAGAGAGAGAGGAGTCTAGGAGATGCAGAAGAAGGGGGGGGTACATTTATCAGGGAGGACAACATCAGGTTCCAAGCGGCTTTGCAAGAGATCAGGCCGGAGTGTGTTGTGATTCCCCCTGGGTCACCACTATATCCTCCTTCATTCACAACGCTGCCTTGCCTCGGCTCATCAATGCGTGCATGCCGATCAATGATTCTCATAAAACACTGGCCTGGCTTTGGCTTATACCTTCTCATGGCCAAAAACAACATACAAAAAAAAAAAAAAAAGAAAGAAAACAGATGCTGTCAAACTTCATCTTAACCCCCAGGAGCCACAGTTAAGCTCCGGGGCAGACACAGGGTCACTGATATACCAGTAAATTGTAAGAAATTTCAATTTGAAACACACAGGAAGTGCCAGAATAAGTATGTACAATATGTATGAGGTTGTGACCTCATTACTGTACCACCTCTGGCCCGCGAGTTTGGGGGATTTTTTTCCATTTTTCTTCAGCAGGTATTGGCGAGTATCGACCAACAGGAGAAGTATGTTGTTATTGTAATGACATGGTCTCTGTGGCTCATCCGTGCTGCCCATCACTGCTCTGACACGTCTCTTTGTTTAGGGGCCACCCATCGCTGACTACATTTACATTACATTTACAAAATAGTCTCATTTTTACCCCGGTTCTGAAAATGACACTACCAACTATGTTGTTTACTCGGCTAATGAAAATGAATATTCGGTTAATATTCCTGTTTACATGCATGCATACGCTGTTTAATGATGCCCTAACATGTCATTTATCAAAACATGGAGAAGTGGCTGGAGCAGCTTGTGCCATTGGCGTCTCTGCTTCAAAATAAGATGTTTTCGAAGTTTGCCACTGGTGTTTGATCATACAGACACAGGCTCCCCCGTTGATTCCTTTCGCCACTTTGTGGGCTATTTCAGGACTGAAATATGTGTAGAAATCCGAAAATTGAGGACCACTGACCACATAAATGTAATGGACGATCATGTTTGAATAGTTTCTTGGTATTATCTCGGTAATGCACAAAGAGACACATCATTTTTAAGTGTTTCTACATCCAACTTTTGTCTATTCTCAAATCAATAATCAAAATAATATTTATTTTAAGTCACTGGAGAGTCAGACTTTGTCATTTTTGTCTCTATTCACCACCACAGTCAATCTGCAATAAACCCAGATGTGATGGACCAATTGGAATTCTAATAGTAGGGTAGAGCAGTGGAAGTCTTGGTGGTCATTACGTGGACTCATCACAAGATTTTGTTGGAGTAGCTCTCAGCTTAGCAATAACACACATTAAGGAATAAACCCTTAAATATATATACAAATGTAGAAAAAAAGAGCAGTACAACCGTTATCGGCATATGTGTTAAACAAAAATATTGCATCAACCATTTAAGAATTACAGCATTTTAAATACAGCAATTGCCATTGTCAGTGTATATACTTATGGCTCTGGCTTTCATATTGTGGAAAATAGGAATATTTAGAAAATAAGTGTTGTTACTGCATATCACCAATGGCTGATGAGGTTTAGTTCATGTAACTATTTTGAATGGTTCCTTTTAGTCATGGTACTGGTACATGCAATGGAATGTTTTTGTTAGGTTTAACAAAAATTATAAGTTACAATTAAAATAAGAAGCACAATTAATGTATTAATTTTAATACTAGATGTTAATGAGCCACTTTTTGGCCCAACAGGCTTAAATAATGTCAAGTGCAGAATAATTGAAGAATATCAATGTGAATGTGAGCATGGTGGCTGTTTTTTTTTTTTCCCTTTAAGAAGAACGACTGTAAGTGGGCGGCAGTGAAAGACAGTATAAGAAAGAGAGAGAGAGAGAGAGAAAAAAAATCAGGAAAAGGTGAGGTGAGACTTGTTCTCCTTGGCAGTGGCAAGGATAATTGTGGCGTGTTGCTGTGTGTTACAGTTTATTCTGAGTATTCACCTCTGTGGGTGGATGGATGATTTTCTGCGTGTGGGCACGTAAGTTAAATTGACATGACAGAAAGAAGGCTCAACTATAAACACCAGTTTCTGAAAAGCAAACCGTTGTAAACACCAACTTGCCCTACTTAATTTTTTTAATGTTTTTTTTTTTTTTTCATGTATTTGCCACATTGCTCTGGACATTTAGACTTTTTTTTTTTTAAGGGGGTGGGGATCAGAGGATGTCAGCTCCTAGATCCTTTCCCTTTAGGCATCGGCCTTGACTGGTATTGTTCCAGGATTCCCCGGCACATCTCACCGGGAGGCTAACGCTGCCTGCTGTGTGAAGACTCAGGGAACCGCTCGTCTGAGTATTTGGAAATACCAGTTTCTAATCCCCTGCATAGGTTCTTCGTCTGTTTCTGGACGTCTCAGGTTGGAACATGTAGGTGGAGTGGTGTAAACACACGCGAGCGCACACACATACTAAGACATATGGACTCAAGTGATAAGGCCTGTGGATGTTTTAAGTCCATTATTGTATGGATTCCAACCACTTAGCCTCAGGCGTTTGGCCACTATACTCTTCTGTAAGCTCCACAAATATTCATGATATCACGCGGGAAAGTGCAGTACATCTTCAGCAACATGTACATGTTCCTCAGCTCTGAGGACGCCTTATTTTTCATCCTATCTCAGGGCTTTACTCGGTGGCTTCTTTCTCCTCAAAGTCATTTAAATATTTCTCGACTCATTTTCAGATGAATTCTAGTTGATTCAGTTAGTGCCTGAAAAGAGAATGAGAATTTGGCCTTGTAATAATTACCTTGTTTATGTGATTAAATTCTACAAGAAATAATTAAAGTGATGGTTTTACTTCGGAATGTGATCTTTTATTCAATGTCTTACTTGGAGTTTGTTTGTAATTGCAAATAATAATGTTCAATATGTATATTTCACCATTCAAGTAAAGTCATATTAAGTGAACTACTGCATCGACTTGTAACCTGATGCCGAAAAAGAAAAAGACATTTTCTTGTGTAACATGATTGAACATGTGCACAGGTGACGGCTTCACAGGATTCACTGATTTTTTTATTTTTTTAAGCAGAGAAATGTTGAAATAAACAGAAATTGACGCACTGGACTTTAACAAAGGACGGTTTTGTTGGTAATTGGAGGAGAATATTCATGACTGCTGATCTGTTGGGTCGGTAATATGCTTATTAACTCTGGATTCTCCCTTTTGCTTGTCAGCTAAAGTCAGTATTCAAGAGGTGAATTCTTAAACTGTTTGACCCAGGGGTGTCAAACGTACGGCCCCTGGGCCAAAACCGGGCTGCCCAAGGGTCCTCTCGGGTCCACGGAATGAATATGTAGCATACTGTAAAAATGACACGGTAAATATAAACAGGGGAATTATTTATAGTTCAGGATGCTATTATTTTACCTGTCAGGTCTGCTTAAAGTCAAATGTGGCCCCTGAACTAACGTGAGGTTTAGCATGTTAGCTCGTTAGCTAGCCAACAAACTTTACGTAGCTGCCCCACTTTACACAGCACTTCTTGCTGTAACCATTGTATTTATTCATTAAAGAAGGTGTTTCAATTTTAAAAAAGCTGCAGAAGTCATTGGTCATGTGCGCTTCAATTACTCATCTCATTTACCTTCTTCGCATCTTATACCAGATTTTAAATAAGAAATCATGTAACGTTCACTATGGAGTTGGGAACTCGGTTATAAACCACACAGTTAAAGCAGACTGTTTATGTGACAGTCCCACGCTAATATTTTCCTACAGTGGAATATTCAGAGATGAAATTTATAAGGTGATATTTGCAGTTTGAAATGTAACATGCTATTGACATGAGCATGTGTGAAGCATCCCAGTGAAAGGAACGCTGATTATGGAAATCATTATTCACCAAACAGGAAGTACTTTTACATATAATAATGGCATAATAATAATTATTATTAATATTATTGTTTGCCTGTATTTACTAGCTTATCACTGAAAATATTTAAGCATCTTCAGTGCATAAATGTGTTTTAAATGTTTATTCTTAAATGGTCTTAAATCGGAGTGTGCAGTTCGGAAAAGATATGCACAGAGTCATAAAGTCAATAGTTTCTGAAGCAAAACCAGGAGGAATAGTGGTCGACGATGAAAAACAGGCTGAACACAAACTTTTAGCTGAACTGCATCAAGGAAACATTACAGTGGTTTTTATTTGTGGTCATTTTCAATCACGTCACAACACATTAGTGTTTATGACTTTTATCATGAAAATTAGTTGGAATCTCTCATCATGCAGCAAGTGGTGAGTTTGTGGTATTTTGGTTTTAGTAGTTTATTTAGTAGTTGCTTTTTTTTTTTTCAATCTATGTAACAGTGTTTATTTTCTGTACACATAACACAGCTCATGCAAAAGGTTGAGGTTTCTTGTACGCATGTGAAAGAAAGGTAAGTAAAAAATGTTCTGTAAACATTTCAAAAAGCCTCCACACTATTTAATAGCTCGACTAAAGGGGTTGAATTTGCAGTGGGGAACGCTCTATTTGGATACTTTACTTTATTTGGCTTTGGATATTATGTTGACATGTATTGTAGTCAAGTAATCCTCAAGCACCAAACACGTTGCGTAGGATTTTTTGGAATCGGATTCAATCTAGTTAAGTGTAAAATCCGCTATCAAAGGATGAATGTGTTTGTCACAAATGGTCTCTTTCCCATAAGTTTGACCTTCTGAATCTGAAGGACATCTCTGTGGCGTCGACTAATCTTTCCCTTTACTTCTGGCATGTTTGAACTTGTTGAGTTCCATTCGACGATTCATCTATTCATCTATTTTATGGCGCGCTGGATTTGACTGGGCAAGAGTAAATACTCTTTGCCAACTTTAATGTGTTTTCAGTTTACCTTTTGTGCTGCATAAAAATCACTCAAGGACCCTGTGAATTACACTGAAAAAACTGAATATTCTCACAGGTCAGCAGTTCAACTGAAAATAAAAAGAAAAGGGAATTTTCTTTATGTGGTGCCAACCTCTGGATTTGTCTTTTTCTCAAACTATCTGGTATACATGTCTGATTTTTATGTATTTATTTATTTATTTTGTGGGCTTTTATTCAGTAGAGTAAAAAAAAAAAAAAAAAAAAGAAAAGAAAACATGTATAAAGGATGTGAGGACTGGGTGGAGGTGGGCGTTGAGGCAGATTCGGAGCATAGGAAGGAAAGGAAAAGGGGAAAGGAGCGGAGAGGAGGGATGGAGGAGAGGCAACAATCTGTGCTGGTTAACTTCTCCCTGTTGACCCTGCAGAAGGGGCCACAGCTCCCTCCATCTGCCTGAAATAGGCTCTCAAAAACACACACATACACACACACATGGGCAGGAACACACCTTCCCAAATGGAAAAAAAAATGGATTAATGATATTCCAACATTTCCACACAATCAGCCAGAATCCATCACTACAGCTCCAGTTTGTAGAGGAGTCTGTGTGCCCCAGAGTGTATGTGTGTGTGTGTGGGGGGGGGGCACTCTTTGTAGATCGAAGGTGTTGGAGTGTGTCTTCGAATATCTATGTAATACGTGTGTGTGTGTGTCATGTCTGGGGCACCATATGTTCCACACAAATTGTTTTTACCCCTAAAAAAGCCTATCCATACGCATATTAAACAGTTTTAATTAAGACCCACTCTACCCACATGGTACAGAACACACAGATGCATGCACACACATTCACGGACACACACATACACACTTCCTGGAGAGAGTTAGTGTGATTTCTCAGCATCTTACCGCCAGTGAGAACACTTGAGAAACAAGTTAATTGACATTGACTATTCATATATACAGAGTGTGTTGGCTTGACAGTGGGCAGATGGTGTTTTCTAAGCCCCATATACACCACGACTCAAAAAGGAGAAAAAAATGCACCCTCAGATTTCCTCCTCTTGGTGCCTGGACTCAAGAAGACTGTATTGTGTGTGTGCCTGTGCGTGTGTATGTTTGTGTGTGTAGTGTGTGCAACCCTGCAGGATTCAGCACCGAGTCTGAATTCAGACAATAAAACTAATGCAACTGTGTACAAAAAAAAAAAAAAAAGCATTGAACGTGAAATATTTCATTGTGAAAATGACCTTTAAGAAGATACGTCCAACTGTGTGTTAAAAATAAACTTACGAGGAGTGTGTGGCATGCGCTGACAGCAACGAGAGAACTGAAACTGAAAAATAAAGCAGTATTTTAGGTTGGGCTTTTTCTTTAGTATTTATCACATAAATACACACACATTTGCAAAGTCTCCAGGAAACTTTTAGAGGTAATGAACTCTCCATCTCTCTACTCCTACTCCGCCTGTGTTCATCAGAATCCGTTTCATTGCCAAGTAGGCTTGCACTCAAATGGAATTTTCTTTGGTGGTTTGGTGCATAAAATAAAACCGACATCATAGTAGAAATATAACAATAAAACAGAACTAAATACTTCCAGTCAAGAAGCATAAATTGAATCGAATGGATCATCTCACTTGTATTGAAAAGTATACGCATTGACCTTAAGCCACATTTAGACATAAACCAAATGGACTTTTATTTTGAAATTTTCAACAACATCTCCCTACACCAGCACAGCTGCAGGGGTTCCCAGTGTGAACGGCCATATTCAGTGGAAAACCTTTATCTGTTCAAATGTTAAAAATTTAACACAACATAAACTCTTCCACAAATGCAACAAAATAAAAGCCCTTCCCTATGTCAAGCAACGGAAATCATTCAGTTCTTAACGAAGGCTTTAGGCTCGTGTAACCAATGCCTGACTGTTGTACCTGTGAGTTTTTACAAATGACACTTTTAGTGAACATGTGAGACACACACACCTCCAGTGACTGGATTCAGAGAATAACACTTCAGATGGGAAACAATACGGTGATAAAAATAGCTGCGTTGTAGTACTGAATGTATTCAACTACACTTGAAAAAGTCAGTCTTTACCATCTTATCCCGGGTAATAGAAGTTCATCTAAGTTACAGTTGGAGGTGCTGCAGAGTATTTCAGATCAGCCTCTTTCAACCACGTTAGCATTAAGTTAATAATATTACTTTGCTTTTTTAGACATTTTAAAGTGTGTTAGGGTACAGGTGCATAAATATTTGAATATGATAACAGAATGTGACTGTACTGGTATAAATCCTGTATATGCTACAATACCGCACCTGTACTACAGATTTATGAATGAAGAGATTTTCCACCTTTATGATGGTATTGATTAGTATTTTTTTTTTAATCGCCAAAACATCGGACGTGATTATAGAGTGATGACATAGGATGATGACAGATAACTGCAGGAGGAACCCCAGACGCCCTCCCACACTCCACCCCTGCTGAAGAAACAAACCCTTCACCCCATGTAGAAAGGTGTGTTGTGTATGTTTGGTCTCTCAGACAGAACTGCAGAACACTAATGGTGCAGAGACTGACAACAGCACAGTAAACCACACACTTAAGTTTTTTTTGTTTGTTTTTTTTTTGCTGTTAGTGGTTGATGTCCATAAACATCCTGAAATAAATAGAAAATAGAGGCTGAGGTTTCTGCAGGTAAATATACTAAGCACTCCCATCAGATTGATGTCTGGGAATGGAATGAATGTTGAACTGTTATCGCATATGACACTGATTGGGTCGTCTGTCAAATATCCATTTATTTTAATTGAATTGTAATTTTATTTAATTTTTTTGGTAAATGAATGGTTGATTAACTAAATTCAACTCATCTGTTGTCAGACAGATGGACAACTATGAAAACCAAATATATAAAGATTACACATTAAACACAGGCAGCTTCTGAGCAATTCCGTAGTTCTGGTGATTATATATATATATATATATATATATATATATATATATTCAACCTCGTCTGACAAGAGGCGTACATACATGTTAATGATGGCAGCTGCGCAGGAATCCCAGCTTCACTGGAATTTAAATAATTGATCACAAAGAAAGTTAAAAAGTGACAGAAAGGCCTTAACGTCATGTGTCGCACTGCACTGTGACATTGCATCAGGATGAAACCGAATATCAAAAACACTCCCCCCTCAAAAAAAAAAAAAAAAAAAAATCCCTCCAAACTCAGAGGCGCCTGTGCTGTTTCATCATGCCATGTATCAGCGATTTGACACATCAGAAGTTTGACTCTGCACACTGATTCACACAACTGGAAACAACACAACTGTGGTATTCTCCTGCTCCCAGACCCTCCTTTTATTAGTTTGTCACTTCCTGGAGGAAAAGTAAATCAGTCCTGCTTTGTCTGAGTGTCAAAAAAACAACAACAAAAAAAATTTAATTAAAAGTATTTCATTGTGTCATGTGCTGCAGTTGAGTATTAAACAGTGGGTAACCGCTTTTTCACACCACTTTATCTATATCCGTCTGGAATCCTGTCAGCGGCATTTTGTGTGTGTGCGTCTGTGTTCAGTTGCTACAATAGTGAATGACATACAGTTGAGATTAGACCCATCTATAACTCTTCTTCTCTGGACTGTGTATCTTTTTTACAGCCATTTGTGTTGCAAGTAAAAGCTGGTGATGCTAACGCCCATCGGTGTCGTCTTCCAAGGATGCTTCAAACGTACAATGGGAGTTAATTATCCCGTGGCCTATGATGAGGATGAATGTGAATCATTTCCCTGTAATGGCCAAGTGTATTCATTCAATGTGAAGCAGAGATGGTCAGGCAAAGTCAAATGTCCACAACAAAGCCCTGCATTTACTCAGCAACCGACACAACAAACCATAAAAAGAACATGCCCTAATATCCGTTTAACGCCATTGGAACTCATGCTATATGTGAAATAGTAAGAAATCAAAGCTTATTAAATGTGCATCTTGTGCTATAGTTCATCTGGTAAGTTTTTTATTATCAGTAGCTTTATTTATATATATAGAAAGTATAAACACAGCTACCGATGAACAAAAAAGTTACCAGATAAACTGATTTATATGTTTGTGTGTGTGTATACACAGAGCGTATTTTATGTATATATATGTATATTTTATGTATATGTATATATGAATATATACAATATATTAATATTAAAATTACATTATATATATATATATGTATATTTGAAGTTGCTCTCCTTTCATATTTCCTTTAGATTTCGTCTTTATCATCTGCGTGTTGGCGGAGCTGCTTGTCCTCGGGTTGCCCAAAGGATAACTTCATGAATTTTTAATCTTTTTCACACTTGACTAGTCTTATTTACATTATTTTCTGATTTGATGTATCCAATTACAACTCGCATGTGATGTTTCGTCTAATTTAACATACCCAGCAAAGTTGTGACATTTGACGTCCTTAAAATGCAAATGAGAGCTTCAAAATTCCACCGTCCGTGAGGTAAAAAGAAGCCGCAAAAAAAAAAAATAAAAGTAAAAAGGAGCTTTGATTGTCTTCATTAACGGCTAAGTGCTTATTAAGAGCGGTGATTCTCCGATCAGCCTTCTCGTTTAATGAATGGGAACGTATATTGTATACGTGCGGTGTGTAAAGGGCACACACTCGCTAATGAAGGCAGGATGCAGTAGAGGGTATGGAGTTGTGAACGATAGTGTCTCTCCCAGCCGTGAAAATGGCTGTGGCACCTCCAAGTCACACATTTCTGCCTCCAACGGGGAGACGGTCGCCATGGTAACCAAGCTTTTTGGCTTTGCTGATAACAAGGTGGAGATGTGTTTAAAGGGGGAAGAGGGGGTGCCCCAGTCGCAGACAAGGCTGG
>JAPTHA010000003.1:11821267-11843321 GCA_029814585.1 Gymnapogon annona
AGTCCAAGGTGTGTGACTGTTTCTAATAATGTGAAAACTATCTTTTCACTTGTATGTTCACGTTCTAAATAAAGTTCTTGTCATGTATGCCTTTACGCATACATGACCAAAACCCACATTGTCACACTGTAGTCACCGCATGAAAAGTTTCTTTGACACTGTGTTCCAGAATCACTATCCCATCTTTATCGCGGCTCTGTTACTACTTCCATCTGAGTTACAGAGGTGGATTTCAGCACATCCTCTCATGGCCAAAGGGTTGGCGGTTCAAACCCTGGCTTCGACCACATGTCGAGCATGGCATGGTGTAGTAGCCGCCCACTGGTGTGTGAATGGGTAGATGTGTAGGTTCTGGAATATTGGCGCAATATCCCTGTAACAGATGTGCTGTGTTAAAGTGCTATAGACGAATAAAAGAATTCCGCCACTTTCCTATCACCATTGATTAATCCTCAAATAAATCTATCCATTCATTCATTCATGAGCTGCCACAAAACATACATGTTTCTGGGGACTCTGCGGTTTGTCAACTGCGTACGTCGTTGTGGGAGTGAAGATTGAAGGTATGTAGTCTGGGTGGCCCTTGGCTTCATTTTTCAATCCTGGGGAAAACCGTTAAAACATGGGAATAAGTAGGAGAGCAAAATACTTGGTGACTGATTGGAATATAGTTAATAAGTCCACACATCATTCAACTGTTATTAGTCCAGAAACAGGTATGGTATAACACATGCTTAACTGTTAGGTTAATATGTCACCAAACATCCACTTCCTATTTATTTTCATGATTTAAAAGTGTTTCTGAAGCTGATTTTGAATCTGTATGCACACACACACACACATATACACATATATATATATATATATATATATATATATAGTAATTTATAGCAATTTACAAAACGAGAGCGGAAAAATGTTACACACACATAAAAAGAATACAATGGGACCTATGGTGGAATGAGGAACCATGGAAATTTGTCAATAATTTAAACACTTTAAGAGATCAAGGCGTTTTGACCTTAAAGAAAATATAGAAGCAAAATGATTACAAAAACATACAAATAAACAACACAACAAGCACAAAAGGTCAAGGCGCAACATGTTTAAAAACAGCAAGGACTTTGAAATTCCGCTATCTGGCTTTTATTTATTTTTTGTTTAGTATTAACTCTAGGGTACTTGACAAATTCACATAACCAAAAAAATTCAAGGAGGGTTTGATGTTCATTCATTTACAACACTGATTGTGATATTTACTCAAAATAATTCTGTATTTATTTATTTTTTACCTTCGACATCTTGTCTATGTCATTTCCGTCATGTCAAAAATGACCGCTACTGGCTGACAAGAGGATTCTGGATGAAAATAAACTGCCCCAATTTGGCAAGTCAGCAGTTGTCTCTAATTCACTCATTTTCACAATGAGAATTACAAAGACCACTTACACAGGGAATGGAAGTCACTAAAGCACTTGTAATCAGAATGTCTACTTTTACCATGGCATAACTATGTGTCGATGATGGAAATATTGAATCAATATATCAATTTATGTGTCAATGATAGTGATGATGATGACGATAATGATGATAAAGGAGTGTGTGAATAAAGTAAAGTATACCAGACTTGTACACAACCTTTACTTCTACTTTGGTGTACCTGTTGTGAACTGAAATCTGCAAAAATTACAAATGTAGTGCAAACTTCACTGGGGTTTAAATAATTAATCCAACATTCCACCCTGAGACCCCTGACAGTTAATTTTTTTAGAACTTTATTGAACAAATGATTACACAAAGAACAGAACAACTATGCGAAGGGTCAATAAGAGTTGAAAGAACATCCATATACAATAGATAGTAGTGCAAAGATGAACAAGAAAACAAAACAAGTATATAAAGTCCCAGAAATTGAAGAAAGAAATGTATTTACGGTAAAAAAAAAAAAAAAAAAGAAAAAACGCTAAATCAGTCACAAATCCAATCAAACCGTTTTAAGAATCTTCAAGGCTTTGGAGTTTGTGGAGGTCTGAATGGTTTTAATGTACTGTTGGAGTTCATGGAAGAATACTTTAAACAGGGGTTTTCTGTTGCCAATCTTACTTTTATGAATGTGGAATTTTGCAATTATAATAATTAGATTGATGATGTCATATTGCTAAATTTATAAAAGCCAAGAAACACATATTTATAAAGCAAGGCAAAAAATTTTAAGAATTTTTCCACCAACATAATCAACACATATTTTTTTTCCAAAAAGCAACAGCAAATGGACAGTTCCAAAAAACATGTGATGTAGTTTCTTCCGCAAGTCCACAAAAAGAGCAACAGGTGTCAATGTCTTCCTTTAACTTTTTAAAATAATGTCTGGTATGGTTGTTTGGTTTGGAAATACAGTAGTTGTTATGACATCAAACTTACCAGAAATGAAGTGTTGGCTGCAGACATACACGTGCCTTGTTGTGGGATTCCATAATTTACCAAACTCGTCCTCTCTTCCAATTGCTTGAAGCCATTGTTGCCTCCGTTCCGGTTCCGTTTTACTATTTGGTAAAACGTAAAACTTCAGAGTGTAATTTTTTAATTTATTGGTGGTGCAGCATGGGACACAACAACTTTTCGGCATGGTAACTAATGGCGGAGGGCGGTATGTTTTTTTTTTGTTTTTTTTTTGTTATTGGGCGGTATGTTTTTTTTTTTGTTTTTTTTTAATAGAACTTTATTAAAGAACATAGTATACAAGAATATACATGAACATTGTGCCAGGGGGTAATACAAACAGATTACATGCAATTAAATAACTTAAATTTCTCCGAAATAAATAGGACGTGACGTCACTGAACGGTCCCGTTCCTGCCAACGAGTAACAACGGGTTTAACCCTTTACTGGACACATACAAAACACTGAAATTCAACATTTCAACCCGATTGTGTTATTAGATGATGCAACAAGACTTTATTACCTTTGTTTAAAAAAAAAAAGTTTTATTGTAATGTAGAAAATCAAGACCATGAAGTTAGCATATTTGGTTTCTTGCCCATAATTGGCAAAAAATACATTTAAATCCAAGAAGTAAATTAAAAGAAAAAAAAACCTGTAACATGGAGGGAACATGCATATTATAACATTAGAATACATTAGATCAATTAGATCAAGTGCTGATTCTGTCAACCTATCAACATCCACATTCAAATCAAATCAAAGTTTATTTATATAGCGGCAAATCACAACAACGGCCGTCTCAAAGCGCTGCATGCATAGCTCAAAATAAGAAAGAAGTAGGAAGAAACCCAACAGAATCATCCATGAGCAAAACAATTGTGACAATGGCGAGGAAAAACTGCTTTTCCTAGAAAAAAATCTTGAGCAGACACCTACCCTTGGAGGATGGTCGTCTGCCCAGACCAGTTGGGGTAAAAGGACTGGGAGAAGAAACGGAGAGAGGGAAAGAACGAATGGGTGGGGTGAGTAGGGGAGAAAGAAGCACAGGCATGTAGGACAGATCAACAGTCACAATAGCATCCACAAATGCAGAATTGATGGAACGGGGGGGAAGAGAGAGATGATGGGTCCCGGTGGTGCTGAACCTGGGGCGATGGTTGGATGGAGTCAGAAGGGTCCCTTACTGACCCTGTAGACTACATTGGACCTTACAGCCCCCGTAGACCACAGTGGACCTGAGATGGTTGACTCACTGTCCTCGCTGTAACTGTTGATGTCACAGTCTTGTGGAAATGACCAAAAAATAAATAAAAAGGTCACTTGCCCAGTAAATGGTTAATATGGGCATTTCAATTTACTTATTGTATGAAACCCAAGTAATATTTGTTTCTAAAGATAATGCAGTAAACATGATTACATAGAGCATCTATATATACAACATCACATAGAGCTAGTTTTGAAACCCTCGACTCACATTTGGATTTTTAGAGAAATACATGTTCAATTCCATGTCCAAACTATACAGTATATACTGAAGAGAAATGCATTACAGTACAGAAATGTCACATTATTGTCCTGTGTAGTTTGGGCAATTTTAAAGCTTTTATGATGCAAGGAAAATAAACTCTAACTTCTATTGTTTACATAGGTTATTTTGAATGACGCGACAAAAAATGAGGGCCAGCCACTGGTAGACATAAGTTTGTGAATGTTACAAAGTTAAAATGTTATACAAATCACATGATTATCTCCTGAGCTTTGAGGTCCAGCCAATGTTAGTTGAATTCCTAGTTGAATATATTTAAGGTAGCTGTGGATAAATACTATAAAAGTCCACTGGCAACTAACCATTGTTTAAATTAGATGAAGCTAATACACTGTTAGAACTGTTAGGCTCAGCCAACTGGCAACATTGATGCTAATGCTTTTGGACCAGTACACGTAGGTGTTATCAGCTTACCACTGCTTGTTCGTTGACAGTTGTACCTCCAGTTGTTGGTGGTCCAGGAGGTATAGTGTTGTGAGTTGCATTGCTTTGACCCCAAGAGTTAAAGGTGTAATTGTGATCAGAGTTCTGTGCAACTAAGGAAAAGGCATCTTTAATGTTGTCACATTTTGTCACCTGATACTAAGAATCTGAGGAGTTACTTCTACTGCTCGGATGGATTTTCAGCGACTATAGTGTCCCTTAAAACCAAAGTTATGTTGTGTCTATGAAGTGAAGGATCTTTGGAACATTTTGGATGGGATTTACGGGTAATTGGTCAAAGTATGATATGGTCATTTTATACATCTGTTGCATCAATGTCCTGAGTTGTTCTTTATTCTTCTAAAAGCTGAATAAAACCCTGTGTGTGTGATTGATTCATGATTCAAACATGAATAATTCAATAAATTGCTGGGGTCAAAGAAGAAAATGAGGTGATGAAATAAGTATAGCAACACACATCAGACAAATTAATAACTGACGAAACAAAATCTGCAAATCAAAACTGATGATTTCTTTCAGCATTTTCCCTTCCGGGGTCGCATCAGATCATCAGATGTCCTTCCTGACACAACCCACTGGACATTCACCCAAAGAATCAAACCTGGGTCCCTTATGCACCGTTACCTTAACAACTGAGCTATCCAGCCGGGGGCAAATCATTCATAAAACTAATTTTAGATAATCAAACAATACATGCAGCATCTTCACTTCATTTATTTTTTCCTTTGTTTTTTTTATTTTAAACAAAATATTTTCACCAAAGAAATGACTTGTTCCAATCACATGTAAACATAATTTATTTGAGAAGATGTATTCATAACCTCTATTTCATTACTTTAAGGAATGATAAAGATGCATGGATGTATTATGCACAAATCCAAGGGTTTGTTAGATAACAAAAGTACGTTATTCCAGGATTTCTACTGTTGTAGCACGTCTACCTATTGAAATATTCATCAAACATGATATGTAGATGTTCCATTATATAACAGACAGATGAAACTGGTTTGTACTTGTATGCTTATGTGAACAGTGTGTTGGTAGATGTCGTAAGCTTCAGCCTTTGGAGAGACAGTTTGATAAGCACAGGAGTAAACATATGGATCTGAGTCCTTTACACAGAAATAACTGTAGGTTGTTAGACATGGATGAAGCGAAGCAAGAAAACAAACTTCATATAAACACACAAAGATGGTCGTTTAACAAGCTGAAGTCTTAAACAAAAAAGGATCAGTCGTCATCATCAAACTTGATCTTCTTTCCCTGGAAGGCCTGGATCTGTCCTTGCTGCTCTTTCCTTTTCTTACTGGCCTCCCAGGATGGGTGCAGTGCTTGCTGTGGTGCCTGATGGGAAATAAAACCTCCTCCTCTACGGTCGTTTTCTCTTTTGAAATCCCCCCTCCCTCTCCCACGGCCCCTCCCACGACCAGTCGATGCGAAACCCCTCTCTTCAGAGCCAGGGCAGGGTTTACTGTGTTTCAATCCCTCCTTGCCTTTTTCCTGGTTTTGGAACTTAGTTTGTTTGCTAAAATCTCTGTTCCCATCCCTCTGTTTACTAAATGTATTACCACCTCTGCCTCCACCACCACCACGACTCTGTTTCATCCCTGACAATGAGGAGCAGAAAACAGACTTAAGGGAAGTGGTCTTGGATTTTAATCTGGACTCCAGGTCATCAAGTTCAGCCTGGATGGGGTCAGAGGTTTTCACAGGACCGGTTGTGTCTCCTTTCCCCTCCTGCACCTGTTTCACCACTTCCCCACTTGTCTTTTTCTTCTTCTTCTTAAATTTGCTAACTTTTCCCAGAAAAAAATCATCATCGTCATCACTTTCAGACCCGGAGGATTGCTTGTGAAAACGTTCCTCTGTGCTGTCATCAAAGTACTCTTTCTCCTCCTTGTCGTCCTCCTCCTCCTCTGATGACTCTAAATCACTCTCAGCTTCAGTTTCTTTTTTCTGGATCAGTTCAGAAACAGATTTTGAAGTTGGCTGGGGTTCCACGGCTACACTTTGAGGTTTATTTCTCCCAGTCCTGATAACGTCACATTTTTTTAACGATGCTGGCTTCATACTCTTAATTTCTGGTGTCTGTTTCTCTTCAACATCATCAGTATCAGCGGACATGTTTGCATTCCCTTTATCCTCTGGAGGTGGTTTGTCGATACTTTCCTTCTCAGTGTCCTCACCTCCCTCTTTATTTGTCTGTTCTCCTTTTCCATCGCTGCCTTTTGACTGTAGCTGTGACTTGTCAGCCTGAGCTTGCACTTGTACCTTGCATCCCTGCTTTCCTCCCTTCATCCTCTCCTCTTTGAAGGCTTTCACAGCAGCTTTGATCTGTTCTATCTTCTTGTTGAACTGCGGGTGGGTGGCAATGCGAGCTATAGCTCGATCAGAAATAGTAGACTTGGGATTTTTACATACTCGATCAAAGTTCACACTCTTCTGCAAGGCTGTTTTGGTGACCTAAAAAGGAGGAAAATAAAAGTCTATGAATATGAACATACAAAATGAATTACATATTTAGTGGAGATGCCAAAATAAACCTTGGCATTGAACACTAATGGTTTAAAGTGTTTAGTTCAATTTACAATGTGTCAAGAAAGCCTCCTCATACCTGCATCACGCATGATGCATAATGCTTTGTCTGTCTAATCCACAAAAAATGACAGAGGAAGTCACCATGTATGATCACTGACCAACTTTTCTATTTAAACTACATATAATTTAAAACCTCTAACACTCTTTTTTCTTGAAATTTCACACAGAAGCACAAATCATTAAATATTGGTCATATCAAATTGCTGTTTTTGCCAGTCTGTTCCTTGACCCAAAATACATTAGTACTCCAAACAACAAAGGCCAGCTATGTCTATTTTTTGAGTTAGAAAGCAGGTACACAAAGAGGTCACTTGTCTTTCAATATATAGATTACATTGTTTTGTTTTTTTTTTAATTACAGCAAACTCTGTTTTTTGTTGTGATTTGTAATCGGTCTAAACAGAATGAGAGCCCTTTTACTTAAACACCACAAGAGGCCCCATTTGCAGAGTGCAGCCTACCAGGTCTGGCGCGAGGATCTTCATGGCATGGATCTCCTCCAGCAGTCTGGCTGCTCTCCTCTGATTTTTCTCAACTTCCATCTCTTTCCCCTTCTTCTTCTTCAAAGCAGCAATCTGACTGATCAGCTTCCTGATGATTATCACTCTTATCCTCTTCACGTCCTTTCTCATCATCACCACCTCATTATTTAGGTTGAGGACATCATCCTGCTTTTTCTTGGCTTTGACCACTTGTTGTGGCATTGCTGGTGCTGCTTTTTTCTTTTCTTCATCCTTTTCACCAGCTGCATCTTGTGTTTCTCCAGCATTATCGTCTTCATCATCACCTGGCTCCACTTGATCACCTTCTCCGACCTCTTCCGTAATCTCTTCTGTTTGTTCTTTTGCTTCCACTTCTTCCTCCAAGTCTATCTTTTCCTCCTGCTCTTTGTCTGTACATGTCGCCATTTTTATCATCTGTAGAAAATAAACAAGTTTCAGATCAGGGTTTACTGCTGATAAATTGCTTCACTAGACGAATAAGCACAATCATATAACTTGCAAAAAAAGTTGATTGTGGCATCTATGAGTCTATAGTATGCCCACTGCACAAATAAAAAATTATTAAATTAACACCTTTTTAATCTTATCTTTTGTTCTTAAGTAGGAACGGAAAGTACTGGTGCTTTAGAATCACTTTTAGTATGTTTAATGCTTCTAACCTGCTTGATTTCTGATGCCATACAGGACAAATATTAAATTTAAAGAAGACTACATTGAAACAAATCATATCGTGAGCGCTGAGATTTAACGTTGTATAAACAATATGCTGAAGTCACATACAATATAAATTCAGTTTGATAGATCGTAATAGGAATAGTTTGGGTACAAATAACACCTAATACTTTTTTACACTTCCTAAACTAAGATGTTCATGGAATACATTCACTTTAGTTTACGCTTTGGTATTCTGAGAGCACTTCTTTTATATCTGCCTAGACTCCCAAAACAAACGTGGTAGAGTCAGCATGGTCCACTTTCACCGTGAAATTCCATGTGTCTGTAGACTTTGCTTAATACCAAACCAGTTTCTATACTAAAGTAAAGTACATAATGTTACAAAATACATAATGTACAGTTTAAACCACACTTACTGCTGTTTGGCCGACTAAAATCACTTTTAAAACGGGGAGAAAGAACTAGTAGTCACAGGGCGCCGCCATGATCCCTACGTCCTGGGAGACGTCGTGACGTCATGCGTAGCCACGGGACGTAGAGTGTCGTGAAAAGGGGAGGGCCTTCCGCGGACTGTTTTTATTTATTTCTTTGTTTCATGTGCATAAAACATCAACAATGGTGGATAATTGAAGAAGTGTGAATAGTAGGATGAGCGAATGACATTTTCTGTCACAGTTACTCGACCGATATTACAAGTGAATCAGCAGGGGGAGGATGAAGCGGCGCAATGCGGACTGCAGCAAACTCCGACGGCCGATAAAACGGAACCGAATCACCGAGGGTATATATAGCAGGTACAAAAAAGGGGCTGGAGGGACGTGATTGTATAACAATGGCGCCTCTCTGAATATGTCAAGACACGGCTGCCCGGGTCTTCTGCATTGATACTGAGGCATGTTTTCATTTGAAGCTGCACAGTGAGCTTAATTAACGTGCCGTTATATTGTCAAATTCATAGGCCTAACGTTATTTAAGTGGCATCTCATGCATGTTTTGTCCCTAGCTAGCTGGTTGAAATAAAAAAATCTTGCTAAATTCAAGTTACATGTGGCATTAGAGAGCGTTACGTCCGAGTGGTTACGTTTTTGTTTTTTTTTACAAATGTCAATTATTCTCAGACAAAGGATGTAGGATGAACTTGGAAGAATAATGTTGTCGAAGATTGAATTGACAGAGACAGGGATGCTCGTTTTGTTCTCCGGGGTGACGCTGGCGGCGGGGCTCTCACCTGCGCTTTGTCTCAGTCTTAGCCTTTCACGCTTCAATAAAAATAATCGAGCATTCAGGTGAAACTGATGCATGGAAAGTAGCGACAGGATGAAACGTGGTGCCGCCGCCCCCCCCCCAAATACTCGTGAATTTAAGGCAATACAAAGTGGATAAACCAGCTGTGCCTTAGGTAGGACTAGTTAACATGTCCAGACTTGGCCCTCGACCCCCCCCCCCTTCATCGTACCTCCTTGTGTTTTGCATGCCTCTCTGCACCATTAGCATCAATTTATCTTGACTGTTGGGAATATAGTGTTGTAGATCTGCTCTCAGATGCATTAGCTCTCATCTGTCATCAAACATGCAAGGAACAAATCGCAGACTGTATTATTAGACTTGGAGCGTGGTTCACAAAGGTGTGCGGAGGCCAGACTAAAGCTTTTAAGACTGATCAAGGTGCAAAACCCAATTTTCAGGGCAGCTAGACCATTTTCTAAGGTGCCGTGATCCCCCCCCCCCCATTTTATATATGAAACTGCTTGAATCTTTTGTTTAATGGATAGAAGTGCACTGCACCCGTTGTCCAGTGTTTTAATTTATATAATTTTGTGCTTTCAAAGTCTGCAAATACACAGAAAAATGTGTGATGGGCTGAAACCATTAAATAATGCACACTGTAAAATCCGAAGGCCTTGTCAAGATCCATTTTGGGGAAACTAATACTAGATATCCCAGTAATTCCATGATCAGTTTAACTTGTCTGTGTCATCTTCTCTTGTAGTACATTCCTGTACTTGAAGTTCCTGGTAGTGTGGGTGTTAGTTCTGCTGGCCGACTTTGTGCTGGAGTTCAGGTTCGAGTACCTGTGGCCCTTCTGGCTCTTCATTCGAAGTGTCTACGACTCTTTCAGATATCAGGGGCTGGTAAGAACTTGTTTCTATGACCCTGATGGCTGTGAATCAAATAGACTTAGACCTAAGTAAGACATGCTTTACGAATTGCTCATATCTTTCACCAGTTTCTGATATTTTAATGATCTATTGCGATTTACAAAAATGTGTATTAAATGATCTAAATTATACAAATCAATTTTCTTCTATTACTGAAATCAGCCTGTAACACAATGGTAAAACAAAGGTTTTCCTGTCGGTTTCCTTTATTCTATTTAGTTTTTCATCATTAAATAGTCATTATTCTGTTTTCCTTTTTTATTATCAAAATGTCTTTAACGCTGTTAGTTTTAGTAATTAAATAACCTTGTTTTCCATACCTTCTATATAATTAATGTGCTGTATTTCTGTACAAGATCACAGTGCAATTACATTCCTTTCTGTGCTCCTTCCTTTAGGCATTCTCTGTCTTCTTCGTATGTGTGGCGTTCACGTCAGACATCATCTGCCTGCTCTTCATCCCCGTCCAATGGCTATTTTTTGCCGCCAGCACCTATGTATGGGTCCAGTATGTCTGGCACACAGGTTAGGTTAAAACTTTTCTGCTGATTCTTCTTTATCTCTGCCAGCCAAATGTCCACCTTGCCCCCAAAGACAAGGATTGCATCGCTGCCAAGCGTCTTCAAATTCAAGAAAGTTCATTTTATTTTATTTTTCTGTCTCCATGCAGAGAGAGGAGTCTGCTTACCCACTGTTTCACTGTGGATCCTGTTTGTGTACATCGAAGCAGCTATCCGGTTCAAAGATCTAAAGAACTTTCATGTAGACCTGTGTCGACCTTTTGCAGCTCATTGGTAAACATCTCTTACTGTCCTCGGTTTTTATTTTTAGCTATTGTCCTGCAACATTCAACACTGTAAGAAAAAAAAACCCACAACCAAATGCCAACCCTAACTTTAAAACTTCCTTCTCATTGTTTCTTTTCACTTTGCAGCATCGGCTATCCAGTCGTGACTCTGGGCTTCGGCTTTAAGAGTTATGTTAGCTATAAGATGCGACTGAGGAAACAGAAGGAAGTGCAAAAAGAGAATGAGTTCTACATGCAGCTCCTACAGCAGGCTTTACCGCCAGAGCAACAGATGCTGCAGAGACAAGAGCGAGAAGCAGAAGAGGGTGAGGCACACACACACACAGGCTATGAACTGCAAAATGCAAAAAATATACATAACATATTTTTCATCGTCATAGGTTTATGACGATGGAAGATTAGATGTTTTGCAAAGCACTTTTTTGTCTCCAGGGAAAATCTGTCAGATAGCCAGCAATTACATCTGTCACTGATATTGAGCTGAAAATGTGTGAAAATAGTGAAGTGTCAGTGATGATAATTGTGAGACTGTCTTGTAGCTGTACCTTAGTGAGGTGCTGAAGGCTGCCTCCTGGACAGTAATACAGATAGAAGCTTGAGGATGTAAGGTTTATTTATTCAATGCTTTTTTCTCACTTTTGTCTAAATTTAGCAATGATATTCATGTAAAGTGACATAAAAATCCAGTTTTGGTTGTGACTAGACTATGTTTCACATGAGGTTGATGAAGCATGACTTAGATGGTAGACTGTTAGTTTACCTCAACTATTTGTCATATGATCTGGGAGGATAGTTCATCCTCACTCTTGTTTATGTCTGTTGTATTTTCTTATTAGATCAGAGAAATATCATGCAAGTGTGATACTATTTTCTTGAACCAATCTCTTTCAAGCCGTCAAGTATCTTCTGTTTCAATCTGCCAGTGATTGTCCATCACTGAGTCTCTTTACGGCTAAACAGGATTCCAGTTTGTTTTTATATCTAGTTAGTTCTGTCTTGAATGTGCGTCCATGCGGGAGCTCTAATGCTGTGTGTATCTGTGCTCTCTTCCAGCTGCGTTAGCTAAAGGGATCTCAGAAGTTGAACCTTCAGTAATATCTCAAAACGGAGCACCTCCTGGAAAGAAAAACACCTCAGTCCCGTTACCAGAGCTAGAGTACCGGGAAAAGGGCAAAGACAGTACTGCGAAAGAGGGAAAAAAGCAAAATACAATTGGAATCAATAATAACAGTATTATACACACACTGGACTCCAAACTACAGGAGACGGAGTATATTGAAAACTACGTCGGAACGAAGAGACTGAATAACGACCTAACGGGAGAAAACACACTCGTAGACACCAACACGCATTCGAAAGAGGAAATGGGGGGAAAGAACTACAAAAATGCCAGTGGAGGTGGGGGAAGTATTTCCAACTCATCTCCACGGAATCACAGCTCTTCGAACGGGAGCGTACCTCCGAGCTCCTCAGCCAATAAGAACGAGAAAAAGCAGAAGGGGGCGGGGAAAGGTCAGAAGGATCCGGTGGATAACTGCATCCCGAACAACCAGCTGGGCAAACCTGATGCTCTAGTGAGGTAAGAGACACCAACGCAGTAGTATCTGCACAAACAGGTACTTATCTAACACCAGTGGGTTATTAAATCCAGCAGAGAACACTTATGAAAAAAATAAAAAAATAAATGTTAAATTATGTAATCACATAGATAATGTTTAAGTGGCCCAAACAGTGTAGAAGTGTTTCCAGTGTCTTCCCTCTGAATACGTCTCTTCTTCTTCTCTTGTGAAAGGCTGGAGCAGGATGTGAAGCGCCTGAAAGCAGATCTTCAGGCCAACAGGCAGTTGGAGTCAGAGTTGCGGAGTCAGCTCTCCTCTCTAAGCAGCCAGGACCGCAGCCTCCGCTCTGAACTGGGCCAGCTCCGCCAGGACAATGAGCTGCTGCAAAACAAGTGGGTGCATTATGGTCAAACGCAACCCCCCCACCCCGAATTCAGTCTGAACTTTGCAGTCAGGGAATCACTGTGCTTCCATCTGCTGGGGTTCATTTTACAGTGTATTATTGTAACATACGTAAATGTCTGTTCAGGACATGTAAACACAAGCCGAGATTTATGAATGTGCACTAAGGTCTGCCGAAGTGCGCTCAGATTTTGTTTATTATCAGATTAGTTAATGTGTACATAGCCGTGTAGACAGATGTCTAAATGTGTGCATAGATATTATGAACAGACCAAGTCTTTTACTCATGGAGCTGGAAGCACAGTCTTGTCATCGGTTACAAATCATGCAGACCTCTCAATAGCCGGTTTTCAAAGGGTTTTTTTCTACATGCAAATGTGTGGCAATATGCCAGTGCAATGGGAGGTTTCTCTGTAACTCAGCGGTTGATGCCTTTAGGAAATGGGGGGGATTGGGATTACTGTACACCATATTTAATCGACTGGTATGGAAATAGGAGATGATGGAAAAATCTGCATTTGCCACCACGTTTGCACAACCCTCTACGCACGTTACAAATCTCAGCATGCATTTACAGATACGTTTGCACATTTACAAATGCTTTTATGCACTCACATTGAGATACAGACTGTTATGAGCTACAGATTTTTATGCACTCGCATTGAGGTACAGATTAAGATACAGACACACAATCATCTAAATAATTTTGCAAATAATGATTCTACAGAAACACCCCACTCTTAGTCTGTGTCAATGATGTCGACCTTCACGTGAAAACGTCTGCCAAATTCTGAAATCTTTACATCCTTTTTTGAATGGATTTGGCCCAAGATGTCATTTTAATGTAAATTGAATGATCTTCTAAGCTTCACCATCTGCTTATTTCTCTCTTGATTCAGTTGAGTTTTGTACTAAACACCCACGTAACCATTAGATGCGACATGTATTGTTAATAGCCGGTGCTTAAAGAAAGTGCATAAATGTTTATTTTGTTGCACATTCATACATTTCAGTGTAATGACTGTAGTGCTGACTGATACTGAAAGTTATTTGTAGTGGTTTAACCTCTGCTGTAATCGATCTGCAAGTGTTGTTTATTTCCTTTTAAAGAGGAAATAAATAATCTGTGACTTTTAAGACTGACTAATACAATGAAAAAGATACATGCATATAGTGGAAATGGATGTGTCAGCTGTATTTTTCCTGTACTTAGGCTCCACAGTGCTGTGCAGGCCAAGCAGAAGGATAAGCAGACCATCTCTCAGCTGGAGAAGAGGCTAAAGGCCGAGCAGGAGGCGCGGGCCCTGGCCGAGAAGCAGCTGGCTGAGGAAAGGAAGAGGAAGAAAATGGAAGAGGCCACCGCAGCCAGAGCCGTAGCATTAGCTGCTGCCACCAGGTACGAATTAGATCAGTGGACCAGAAGAAAATCCACCAATCAGCTTGGGCGTTGTGAAACTGAACTTGAAAAGAGGAGGTGAATGTCACAGAGGTTTGTCTACTTTGTCCAACAGAGTGGAGTCCACAGATAGTTTACGTGGTCGTATCAGAGAACTGGAGACGGAGTGTAAGAAGCTCAGCATCGACATGAAACTGAAGGAGGAACAGATAAGAGATCTGGAGGGAAAATGCCAGGTGAGATGAAATGAAATGCATTTGGTGGTGAATGTCTGCTTAAATATACGGATATAAAGTTCCTCAGTAAAGTCCGGACATGAGTTAAAAATTGCCCCAGTGTACCAGTAAGACATGTTATAAAAAACGCGTCAGTCATTTCTGTGTTGTTTCCATTATCACTGACATCTTTTCGGGATTTTTTTTTTTAAAAGCTGGTTGCAATTTGCTTTGTCTTAAAAAATGACCGACAATAGTGATGACATTATGGACTTATTTAGTACATTTGCATTTTAAGAGCATCTGTTACTTGATGAAAGTGCTGGATCATTAAAAAACAAATGAGAGGACCATTATAATAACTCTGTACTTCTTTTAGATGGCTCATAAATACTGTGAAATACGTGGAGTTTATAACACTCTGTGCTTAAAACTGCCACTGATGATTTGACGAGCTGAGTCGTCGGTGACACCCCCGTCATCATTGCCGCTGCAGGGGTGTGAAACAGTTCCATCGTATTGTGACACTTTGTTCTCAAACAGGCTTAGCTTTGATTCTACAAACTGATCAACTTTACTGGATGGATGAACACTGTTCTTCCAAAAAAAAAAGAAATTACACCCTTTTTTGTTGTTGTGATGAGGCAGAGTGCAGCACGTTAAGAATTTGACTTAAAAATGTAACAATATCTCATTTAGTTGAGTTGGGATATAGTAACTGCAAAGGTCATAGAATATCATTAACATTATTTTGAGGCTCCTCGTGTCAGGGTAGTCACACCTACTTTTCAGCACTATGACAGACTCGGCTTTTGATTTGATAGAGTTCCAAAAACAACCTGAAGAAGGCAGTTGAAGGAATGAAGGGGAAGAATACTGTGCACATTAGACTGAACCTGCGCCAATAGAAACCTGTGTTACATAAAATAGTATTTGAACATTAACATTGAACATCTGCGCCACACTAACCAACCACTATTTAGAACTCAAGGGTGTATACAACTCTTATGATCAACCCTTATAGTGATACCAGATGGACACAGACCAAGGGTTAAATGTGAAGGGGATCTAGGAATCACCACTGAGGAACAGTTATGGAGCAACCTGTGTAGAGATGGAGTCGCATATACTATAAATACTAGGTGGAGACTGATACACTTCAACTTCCTCCATCAGCTGTATATTATCCACATAAAATACATAAATATAACTAATGTTTTGTAGATTTGTGCTGTAGATGTGGTACAGAGGAAGGAACGTTCCTTTATTCTACCTTGAAGTGTTCTAAATTACAGGGGTTAGTTTTGTCAGGGTGTGTGTGAAACTATGGAATATCCATGGGGTCACATTTCCACTGGACCCTGAAGTCTGTCTACTAATGAATCTAACTGAACTCAAACCGTCCAAATGTGTGAAGAAACTGACAGAAATTCTCTTGACAATCTCTAACAAATGTATTGATAGAAAATGGAAATTAAACCTTGCCCCCCCCTTCCAAAAAAGATGTGGTTGAAGAGGCCAACAGCTGTGTGAACCTTCAGAAAATAACCTATTGGATGAAAAAAGAAGTTGGATGTTCTAAAATATATGGCAAACATTTTAAACTACATAGAAAATTCACCAGCACACCATAATGGTTCAGCTCTATATACCCGTGCAGGGCTTGTATGACTTAGGTGTGAGGTCAACATATAACTCTGTGACTTGACTTGTGGTTCACTTATTTATGTGCTTGTCTGGGTTTGTTTTTGTTTTGTTTTGTAGATGTAGTGTATGAATGTAACTGTAATATTCTCTAATGAAAAATGTAAATAAAATATAAAAAAATGTAATTAAATAGCACTTGCATTAGCACATAAACGGGATGTAAACATTATCATCAAGTGAAGAGTCCGCTTCCACGAGGGCTTTGTTTTCATGCATTGCATATCTGTACATTAAGTCAGTTACAGTGAAGAAGCTGTGACAACGCTCCCACCTTGCTGTAATTACTAATAACGTTTACTGACTAAACTGATGAGTTTAAAGTGTGCCTCAGCGATAGTCACCTGTATGTTCCATTTACATGTGTATCTAACTGTTGCGTTGGACGTGCAGGAGCTTCGGAAGTATAAGGAGAATGAAAAGGACACGGAGGTGCTGATGTCAGCGCTGTCAGCTATGCAGGAGAAGACCCAGCACCTAGAGAACAGCCTGAGCGCTGAGACCAGGATCAAACTGGACCTGTTCTCTGCACTGGGCGACGCAAAGAGGCAGCTGGAAATAGCGCAAGGTACTATTGGATGCTGGGGGGCGGGGGGGATTTCAGACACTCAGACCTCACCTAAGTGGACTCCAGCAGTAGTTTGTGTTTGCTGTTCATGCCATCACATAAATTAAGGGTAATGCTCGGGGTGCACATAACTAGTGCGCATGCATTGTCGAAATGCAAGATACGCCGCACATGAAACACCTTGAAATGCATTTGCGCACCAACAGCTGGAACCGCTGGTAGAGGTGGCACTCATCAAAATTTCAAAGAAGCAAGCCTTGTTGAGTAACTATTTAGATGTTCCACCACCACGGCCTCCAAAAAGACATTAGATTGAACCATCAACGCCCGAGCCGCACAAAAAAAGTGTTTTTGTGGAAACTGCGGTCATCCAACTGCGATTCGCCAAGTCAGCCACTGGTGAATGACATGCGTGTGATTTGTCTCACGATTACGGTAGATGAGCCACAACAGAAACATAATGAGATGACTAAATCAGTTTTAATTCTACTTCGTACTTGGTACGAGATCAGATTTTTTCACGTGATCAAGCTGATCCAGTTTTTGGTTCTTCTCAAAGTGAACGTCACTTACAAACTATACTACATTTTTTACGGAACATGTACAGTGAGCCATAAACACAATGTAAAGATACTTTCTATTTTCATATCAAACTAAAAGCACTTCCCAAAATAACTTAAAAGGTGTTATCTCTTAATTTTTCCAATAAATACTTCGGGAATGTGGTAATCTTGGGAGGAGTACTTCATATACTATCAGCATACACACTGTGAACTGTGAACTACTTTAACTGTTTTTTAAGTTGATTTTACTCCAAAATATCTGTGATGATGAGGAGGATGTGCAGCTTTTAGAATAGGTTTTATGTTCATGCAAACTAAGGTCAATGAGAAGCCATTTTATTTCAGAGTTTACAGAAAAGGCATTCATTGCTTAAACAGATGCCATTTAAAATTATTATGCATTTATTGTTTCTTCGTTATTTGTTCATTCATCTTTAGATATGAATAAATGTTTTTGCTATCAGTTATTCGACCACGTATCCCTTTTTTATCCATCCGGTGAAGCAGGTCGCAACTCGTGTGCTCGGTGAGCACCAAGCTACATTTCCAGGTGCTCCCCCGTGTACTAGATCAAAACAGTTATGTGCAGGAGTGGTAATTCTGGTAAACAAAGGCTTCGTTTAAAGATAAACCTGTGCTTCTTTGCCAAATCCCCCCCAGGCCAGATCCACCAGAGGGAGCAGGAGATCGCCGAGCTGAAGCAGAAGATAGCGGAGGTGATGGCCGTGATGCCCAGTTTGTCGTACTCGTCAGATGGCAGCAGCCTGAGCCCCGTCACCCCACACTACTCCTCCAAGTTCATGGACAGTAGTCCCTCCTCCCTGGACCCCAACGCCTCAGTCTACCAGCCCCTCAAAAAATGACTCTGACACACACACACACTTTTTGTCTGACGGAACGTTTTTCTCGGTTTATTTCTGTGAAGCTCTTGATTCTGGTTTGGGTCGTATTGATTTTAACACCCCCCCCCGCCCCCACACACACACACACACACACACACACAGACACACCACCACCACCACCAACCCACTCCCAACAGTTTTTGCACTCTGTAGTACTGCTTAGAGACAAATATAAACAAACACACACGCCCCTCACAACCCCTCCATACCTCTGCATTTGGGTCTTTTGCCCCACCCCCTCACCCCCACCTTTAGTGTTTGGTTCTGTTTTGAGAATTAATTTTGGTGGAGGTTGTGTCTGACAGGATTTACTTTCGCGCCATCAGACAGTGTTAACAGTTTTTATGACAACATATTGGAGCTAATTTAGGTAATAGTAATTGAAAAATTAATTATGCAATTCAGGAACGGACGATAATTGATACTGAGATTAAAGTAATGGATTTGCCTACTTTTCTGACATAGAAAAATACTCTCTGAGATTAAAGTAAGATCAAATGGAATAACCTATGATCTTACAGATATATACAAGATTTTAAATCAAATTTACAAGAAAAATAGGGAGTTAGATGTCATGGTATGAAGGGTCTTTGAATACCTGAATATTCTGGGTTTTCTCATAAATTTGTCACTGAATCTACAGGAATTTCTCAGTTTTTTCTTTTTGTAAATTTCCAATTCAGCTTAATCTCTGAGATATTTGTCAATTTTTCTCAGTATGACACCTTTCTTGGATTGTATTGTGGTAGATGTTAAAGAAAGGGGAGAAACAAAGATCAGTTCCATGGCCCAATGTCTTCTGACGAGCCACCGTTCATCGCTTCATGTCAGTCTTCTTTTCCTGTACAGTTTCAAAGCCCTCACAGCCATATTTATTTCTCCATTGGACTGAGGCCCAGGCTTTTAATTTCCTTAAGAAGTGCCGTTTTGGAGACGATTTCTTATAAATCAAAAGACCAGTTTTGGATTAAGATGAGATTTAGAGCTCACCTGTAAAAAAAAGTAAAGGAAGCCCTGTGAGAAATACATGAATGTAAAGCTGTTCATGTTTTCATATCATCGACCAAAATCAGTGATTGTTTATTTTTTTTGTTTTGTTTTTGGTATAATGATAATAGTGCTTTTCAGGACAGGTTAATGTTTGATGTGTTCCTCAGATATTCTGGCACGTATACAATTTCCTCTCCTACGCTGGAATAGTGAATTCTCCTTGATTATCAGTAAATGGATTAAGCTGATGAGAATTTTTGTCCTAGGAAAAAAAAAACAAAACCAAAAAAAAAATATACAGAAGAACCGTCTAGATTCGACCTGGCACTGCCAAAAAAAGTGGTGTTAACGTTCACCTGTTTGCTGCAGACACCTTTTTCTCTCCCTCTGGACCAAATTAGAACGTGTTAGGCCATATTTGACCAGTGGATTTTATGATGTCGAGGTAACTGCCCGTTACCGTTCCTTGCAGTTTTACAGTGCCTTGCGATTTCTCTTTTTAAGACGCAGAAACCACATAACTTTGCAATCCCGGGATCTAAACGCAAACTGACCTTCACTCTCTCTTGCTATGATTTGGTGGTTTTCATTAATACCGGTGAAACATTACTGGTATTTCAACCATCGTCATCCTGTAATCGAAGGCTGAAATAATTAAGCGCCACCTTATCTAACGGACACTTTGCATCTTTGTTTTCCAGTTCACCAGGTCTGTCTCAAAGGGAAAACCATTAACACTAGCCGTGGTACATGTCATTTCGCAGTGACACAGTCTTGGTATTTGCCAAACACCAACCAAACTGATTGTCTAATACGATGCCCTAGAGTCGGCATTTAGTTGTTTACAGCAATGTACATTAGATTACTGAGGAATGTTTTCTTTGTTTATTTTTGTTCTTAAGTGCCAAGTGTTGATGTTTGGTTTCCATCCATATTTTTGATCGATGTAGCTAGCATATGGTTTGCAAAAGAGTGATGTTATTTTTTTTGTAGTTTTGAACATATTTGGATGGTGTCGTGTTTACAAGGTTCCGGGCGGATCATGATTCAAGTAACAGGCGGATGATTACTTGAACTGATTGTGTTCTTCGCACATTTATTTATTTGTTTATGAAATTTTGATCGAGTGGCACCTCTTTAATATTTCCCATCACATTCAGATCTTTTTTTTTTTTTTTATTTCCTACCAAGAAGGATTCTGTGAGTGTTATTGTGTTGGGAAAGGTCACCCCTGAACCATTTGACCATTTTGTGCTGTCATGTTACGTAACCTGGAAAAAAAAAGTATTTTGTGGATCGCTCTGGCATTGTGAATTCAGTTCTCCGGTTGTTTTTACGAGTTTGTTTAGAAGGATGAGAAAGTGGAAAAAAAAAAAAAAAAAACTACTTTGTTTTCTCTTCTCATTGTTCCACCATGTTTATTTTCTTTACTCAAAGTGATGGTGGCTGTGTCACACTTTTCACTTTGACCATCACTATTAAAGAAAGTCTTGCTGGTGGCAATGCAAAGCCGTTCAGTACATGTCATGATGTGTGTCTGCTTCCATTTCTTCCTTTTTGTGACACCAACACGAGGTTATACTAAACTACACTGGGACAAGTATGGAAGCCTATCATGGTCAACGTATGAGAAAAGAGGTCTGGTTTAACACAATTTATGGCTTCTATGCTTTCACAACTACATCATTTGATCTGGACTTTCAAACCTTCCAGTTTGATTTCAACTGAAGTTACAGAAACCTTCCCCAAACAGTGGGTCTGTGGTCCGACCACGAGAGGTGATCTTAACAAAGAACAAAGTAGAACAAAAAACCTCAGTTAAGGTTTCAGCAAGAACATTTCTCTAAACGTATATAAACTATGGTAGAGATAGCATCTCCAAGCAGAGGATAATTGTCATTTATCACAGTAAGTTAATATGATTGACTCTATGACAAGTATCTCATTTTGATATAAGATTATTTTGAGATTCAGACTTTAGATATTTGTATAATATTTTATATATAATATGATATTAATATTCATTCACTGGAGCCTATCCCAGCTACTCAAGGGCAAAGGTGGGGGAGGACTCTGGACAAGTCACCAGTTCATCTCAGGGTCATCAGTCACACACACATTCATACACAGGCAAGGTGTGATGATGTGTCTTGCCCAAGGACACAACGGCACATGATCGGGAGAGAGCGGGAATCAAAACGCCAACCCTTCGGTTACCAGACGACCTGCTCTACCACCTGAGCCATTGCCGCCCCGTATATAATATTTAAAAAAGAATTGTATAATGACAGACAACAGTTGTCTTGGCTTGAATTAGTTGCAGATACAATGATGAGGTTGAAAATATGAGCATGTTATGATGAACTGTTATTAATCCAATATTCTACTGATCATCAGGAGGTTTACCATACGATGCATTCACAAACACCTGAATGATTTATTAGAATGCATAACAAAATTGATAAGTTGTGATGGACCACAAATTTCCCCCATTGCAAACTATCACACAGCTGCAGTTGCACATTTTAAAAATGTAAACATGACTTTCTGAGCGTGGGGGGGGGGGGGGGGGGGGGGGG
>JAPTHA010000003.1:11968934-11979863 GCA_029814585.1 Gymnapogon annona
TATATATATATAAAAATACATATTTAGCCATTTTCTAGTAGGTAGATCATTTTGACTTGGTTATTTTGAAAGTAGCTTGTATGCTGAAAAAGTGTGAGCACCCCTGGTTTAGAGCATGAGACACGAGTGACTGAAGGGCTCCAACAACAAAACAACTGAATCTGAAAAACCAAGCTATCAAGAAATAAGTCATAGGATGCCTGATTATGGTGCTACTTTAGTATTGTCCAGTCAGCCCTATGTCAACACCGATGAAAACAGATATTCTCATAGTTTTTTTTAACTTATTCAGAATATTTGATTTTTATTTTTTGTTGCACAATATTACAGTTGCAATCATACACAAGGTAAGACTCACAATGATCCACAAAACAAAACCATAAATAATTGAGTCACAGAGAGACACCTTCTAAGTCCTACAAGGCCTGCTCAGGTACATAGAGGGCTTATCCAACGAGGTGTTTAATGACCATCTAGTTCAAAATGCTGGCACAACCATCAGAACAGGAAGGAAGTGGAAAGTTGAGGGCTGCGTGAACCATGCCATCTCTTGGTTGAAACATCAGGAGGTTATTGGGAGGGTCCATCAAGGCCAGCAAGGAATTGGATGCGGAGGGACACATAAGTTCTGGTCAGAGGTGCCATAAAAAGAAAGAAAGAAAATGGTTGTCACAGAAGTGACCAAAATGGAGGAGGACCAACTCTGGGTGAAGTCTCTTGGTCAGGGTCAACAAGGCCAGTGGATGAGATGGGAGGGCATTCTGCCAAAAAACGTTAGGTGGAATGACCTATGGAGGATCCCCCAGACAAGGTTGAGTTTTTTAATAAAAGCAACCTATGACTCCCTTCCAAGTCCGTCAAACTTGGCAAAATGGTTTGTATCAAGAGATGAGTGCAGTTTGTGCGGGGCTCCCCAGGGAACACTTCACCACATCTTAAGTAGCTGCAAAACTGCCCTATCCCAGGGACTGTTCGGATGGAGGTACGACCAAGTGTTGAAGAAGCTGGCCGAGCTCACAGAGTCCATGCGAGTCCTATCCAATAAAGCAATGCCGATTCCACCGCAAACACAGATCCAATTTGTACCAGCTGGATTGCAAAGGAAAGAGCACACAGCTCACCACAAACCAACAGCTTTGTCCGCAAGCTCAGATTGGGAAATGCGTGTAGACATTGGAAAGAAACTCCAGTTCCCCACGGCCATTACTACCTACAACTTGCGACCCGACATTGTTTTGTGGTGTCTGAGGGCAAAGCGGTGCTGATGGTCGAGTTGACGGTGCCCTGGGAGGATGCCATGCAAGAGGCTTATGGGAGGAAGAGGGAGCGGTACTCAGACCTAGCAGCAGAATGCAGGGCCAATGGGTTGAACGCAAAAATCTATCCAGTCGAGGTTGGTTTCTGTGGCTTCATAGGTATGTCCACCAAGCATTTCCTGAAAGAAGTCGGCATGTCAGCAGGAAAACTGAACAAGGCTATGAAAGAGTTAACACAAGAAGCAGAAGACGCCAGTTTTTGGCTCTGGATGCGGAGAAAGGACAAAGTCTGGGGTCCAAGGAGCTCCTGATGTGACCTCAGAGCCAAGGTGCAGGAGGCGACAGGGAGACGTCCCTGGTTGTTGTCAGTAAATCTTCATCTTGCATTACTACCCCCAAGTGGACTGGAGCTCTCAGTCATGTGCTTTGATAGTCTCATTTCTGCTCCTCTGCTGAGTGGAAATGTCCCACCGCTACAAAGCCCACTTCAACACCACAGTTCTTTGTTTGGTTGTCAAATCTATTGAACTCTTTGTGTAATTCCTGACATTTTAAAACAATCCTTGTTTTATATTACTCTCGAACTTCCTGGGTCTGAATTCACCACTCACGACTCATGTTTAGTGGATGAATCACCAACTTTGACAGTGAAGCAAATCACTGGGGAACTTTATAAGTGTAAGGTGTTTGTGTGTTTGTGTCGATGAGGATTTTTAAAAAGTAACCCCGTAAGAAACCAGACCATTGATTTAGACCGCTGAATACATTGTGTTATGTGAGCTTAGAGAAAAGAAGGCCGTGCACTGCAGTTGCACAAAGCCAGAACTCCAACTGTTATTCAAGAGTTTGTTTGTTTTCCTTTTAACCAATCATAATCATCTTCGACACTAAGCCAACAACAGTGCACCAGTTTCAGGGGCATCTGTTCCTGTTGAACATTTGCTCATAATGAGCCCAGGTATTAAAATGGGTAAATCCCAACAAAAGTGAAACACTATGAAGAGCCAAACAGGCAAAAAAAAAAATACAAATACAAATACAAATCGATTCCACAAAACAGGCGGCTATTTTCAGTACACAAGGGCAGCTTGAAGATCGTTGTTTATCCAGGGCAACTTCAGTAATACACTGATGGAAGGAGAGTGATTCCCATGTATATTTCAACAGGACAATATACATGGTACGACTGGAGAAGATGAAGGTGCATCAGCCGGACTGTGTTCACTGTAGTCCACACTCATCCCCAACGGACCATGTGTGACGCATGGTGAGACAAAATAAGTGACTGTGTCAAAAAAAAACCCTGTAGTGCAAAATGTAATACTTGACTGTGTGTGTGTGTGTTTTCACAACACACATCTTGTGTGTTGTGAAAATATTACAAAACATTACAGCAGAATGCAAGACATGGAAACCATGTAAATTCCATGGAAAACCTACCAGTGCATCTGATTGGTTCAGCTCTTCATACTGGAGCGGGGCTTGTAGGACATAGGAGATGTGAGGTCATGGTATGTCTCTCTATGTCTTATACAATTAATTTTTGTTATTTTGTCAGTGTATGTACCTGGCTTGTTTTCCTTTTGTTTTTGTTTTTTTCTTCCTTCGGGGTCTCTGTCTGCAGTCTGTCACTGATGTCATCTTATATTGTATGAATGTAACTGTAATGTTGTCTTCTGAAAAAAAAAAAAAAAAACATTACAAAAGGAAAAAAAAGGAACTTTTCTGGAATGTGCTGCAGCCTGAATGTGTGGAACACATGTATGTACATACGACAACAAGATGACCAGATAAAATGATGAAATATATATGTACAATGAAATGAAAGTCACATAAAACATCAATATCATCTTCAGACACCTTCAGCACCAGTGCAGTATTTCTAAATCTGACTCTCTGTACTGTTACAACAATGACCCACCTCTTTTAGTTGAAGTGATATACCACTAATGTAGTGAAGAGAGATCCCAAATGTAAAAACACTGCTGACATTTATCTATTTTATAATTCAACTATTCTTGAACAATGTAAGCCATTCGGTTCTTGACAGTGTTGAAAAGCTCCAAAACAAACACCACTTATCGTCAGCTCTGGCCTTTGCTAACCTGGCGTTCACGGTACTGTTGAGTGTAATTGAACTCAGCAATTGGATCCAAATGTTTTCCTCATTGTAGCCACTCAGTGAAGTTAGGAGGTGAGCGAGCTGCTAGGTATGACAAGTGCTGTCGGAGGAGTCGTTAAATGATGCCATTTTTATAGGCAGGGGCGCTCGCATTATATTTCTCCCCGTAAAAAATGAATGAATCGGAGTATGATGATTGATAAAAAAAAAAAAAGGAGGAGGGGGTAAGAAACAGAAAAGAGAAAGAAAAGGAGAAAGAGAGCGATGGAAGGCGGAGTGCCGATGGAGAAAGCAATGAGAGACGGAGAGGTGGAGCAAGCTCTCCGCTCCAGCAAACGATGCCTGGTTGTCATGGCAGCACCGTCTCTCCGGTCTCCGTGGGAACGGCTGAATCCTGTTGCAGCTCGACTTTGCCCCTGGGCGAGAGAGAGAGAGAGGGAGAGAGAGAATGAGGGGGGGTGAAAAAAAAAAGGGAGAAGAAAAACAGTAACAGAATGGCGGGTTTAGCCGGCGGCGTTCGGGCTGACCTGGAAACAGTTTGGCGTGCGCTTATTCTCATCTTACTTCTTTTTTTTTTGCGTTGTCTTTTGTTGTCTCTCGTCTCATCATTCTTTGTCCCTCTCTTGTCTTTTCTACTCAATAGACTTCTAAGTGTTTAGAGTCGGAGATAATTAGAGGTTAATGTGCAGCTGCATTCAAAGCCTTTTAACCCCTTGACATCCACTGGGCTGATGGCATTTACGGCTCAGCGTGATTTGTGTGATCTGATGTAGTTTAAGTTTGTGTTCTTAGCCACATGCTAAACACTGGATATTCCTTTTTAAATGACATTTAATATATGCAGTGAGGTTCGGACAATTCTATTTTCCTTTTTCATTATTAAAATAAGTTAACACATAAATATCATAAATAGTCGTTTAATAAATAAATGGCGATATTAGTTGGTTACAAAATCAAGTCCGTCTCCAGACATCGGTGTTAAAAAGCTAAAATCCACATCAGAACTGAACAGGTTTCACCTTGATCATAACTTATAGTCGGACGCAAAAGCTGATCAAGTTGCGTGTCGAGTGAAATTCCCATTCATTCGTACTCATTTATGTTAGGGGTCAAAGTTGAAGCAGCTGAAATGTGAAGAAACTGAAAGGCCATGTTTTTACATCTGTCTCAGTCTAAATGAAATGATGACACATAAACGCAGGCGACTCCCGTCAGTCACATCTGACTGAATCTGACCACTCATCACTAATTCTGTCTATTAAGCGTGTATTGAACTCCCAAACTTACATGAAAACATCTGTGTATCTGCACCGTCAGGTCAATGTCTGACACCTGGAGACCACAGAGATACTGAGATTCCCTCTTGAATCACAATGTGTTGAAAGGTCACTATAGGATATTTGTCCGGCGATGCCAAAGACCATCAATCACTGCAGCTTTGGCATTAAACTAAGGACATAAAACAAGGATGAGGCAACTGCGAGGAAGATGTAGATAAGCGTTACCATGACTACCTTGTCAGCTAACATGGCTCCAAGTCTGACGTGAAGCTTCAGTTTATTGAATAATAATAATAATTTTCCGGTCTCATCCTTTCATCCAAGACTGGAATCAAAATAGCTTCAAATTAACCAATGAATGATGTTACAGACAGTTTCGGTGACAGTGACAGTCTTAACCCAAAATCTGTTGTAATTTTGGTTGTTTTTCAACTGTTGAGAGTGGAGTGAAGCACAAGCGAGAGTGGTGGGTCGGGGGGGGGGCTGGGGATGTATGTGAATAAGAGATGGTGTAACGGACATCTGTGAAGGAGCAAGGCTGGACCGAAGACGTTGATTTGTTAGCGGTTAGTGTTAACTGTTTACATCCCGCATTGGCCAATGCTACGGTAGCCTTCGAGGAGGACATTCACACCACCATCTCTCAGCGACATACGACACATCCACAGCCCCTCATTATCATCTCTGGGGACTTCAATCATGCATACTGTACTGTCTATGTTGTACAAGAATTCAACTGATGTATGTGAGATGTATGATGCGTGAGTATCCATATCTGTTCCTTTGTTTTTTGTTGAACCCCGACACATTGACGGGCGCCCATACCATGCATACTTGTTTTGCGTGTTTATTTGTCTGTTGTGTTTTTGACCCAGTTCCGACCCATATTTGCGGAGCATAAGTAGCCCTATTAGCGCTGCAACTAGCCAAGAAAACAGATGATCCCCTCTGACAGACCTGCTATTGTTATGCTCAGCTGCGAACAATGTGGGCCTGTCTGTAACGCCACAGTGGTCGATTCACCCCTGGTCACTACTCTATAAGCCACGGCCACTGGCAGAGGCAGGGGCCACGGCTCAGGAGCGGGACCGATGGGTCTGTGGGACGGGGCTGATTTATGAGTGTGTTATTGTGGGGGTTTATGACATGTTCAGAGCGGATGACTTAGTCTTGGTGACTGCACTTTCATTTCTTTATGAGAAGGGGATTGTTCTGTGTCCAACTTTATTCCACATCATAAAGTTTTCATCATCTGATTGTGTGACATAGTGATTAATTACACCCAAGACCCAGCATTAAGGGAGTTGTTGCTGCCCCCACCCCCCCCGGAAAATGGTGGAAAAAAATATTTTATTGAAATGTATTCTGAGACAATCACATTGACAATAACAATATAAAAATGTGTTTTACTGCAGGAAAATAACACATCACCCACAAATAATCACAGTTATTTTTTTTACCCTATAACAAATCTTTAAGGCATAAATGTAAATACTATATTAGAACTTTACTAGTGCATTGACACGTGAGGATCCACAGTTAAAATGTATAAAATCAGTCATACTAGTTTGGTCATTGCACAAGTAAAAGCAACAAACTTCCCTTTTTGATGATATTTGTACCACTACGACTATGCATAAGCCTGCACTGTACCCTAAACATGACTGCAGTTCAAATTCTTTGGTTTGTATGATGAGTGATGATTGATCCATAGTTGGGACAGTTTAGTTTACAGAAGGTTGATTATTAAACTTATTAAACATTTAACTAGGTGAAACAATCACAACGATCAATGGCAGAACAAGCAAAGTAATATGTCTGACTGTGCACATGCACGCTTAGCAATGTGATGTGTGTTTAGTGTGTCGGAATTGTGTCACAGTCTGCCATCTCTCCGGCCGTCTGAGTGCACGTGCGCGTGTGTTCCGTGGTGTGTGTGAGATCATCACGTCAGCATGTCAGCCACACATTGGCACAAATATTTATCCAGTGTCTTACACCTGTACGAGATTAAACCCCAGGGTAATCTTAATTCCTGATAATCTGAGACTATTCGTTGACGTCAGCGTTTTTAATGCCACGGCGATAAAAAATAAATAAATAAATAAAATAAAGCGCCGCCGGCATGTTAATAGATTACCCAATTCTCCCCTGTCAGATCAAATCCCACTAACACATAAACCCTTCATGCTTTTTTCACTTTTCTGTACTGTTTGTCTGGCCTGTTTTCTTTTGCATGGACTCTGGGGGTGAAAGAAAGGACAAGGCCGGCTTCTTTATTAACAGATATATTCCAGCACATCATCCACTGGCGGAGTCTGAGCTCGGTCCCTTAATGCAGCATTCATTTATTGAATTTTTAGTCTTTCACAGATTAGTCATCGTAGTATGGAAATGTTTCACTACTACTACTACTCGGCTCAAAACATCAGATATGTAAAACTACGAAAGCATTCATCGACATTGATTGATTACTTCTCGGAGCGTTCCATTTCAACACCCACTCGTGCCATTAGCATACATCAGCTACGTGCGGGGATAATTCCTGTTATATTGCAGCGGTGGATTTATAAATAAAACTCCATGCACTTTTGTCTTTGTATTCTCACGGTGCTGCGTTTGTAGCAGTTTCTGTTGCTCTTCACAGTCGTTCTTCCTTCCTGCCCTCTGTTGAATTGTTCTGCTTCATTATCTTAGTGTGAGATGTTTGCATCTATAAGGAAGTGGGATGGTGCTCACAGAGGACGCCACTGTGTATCTGTACTAACTCGGAACTGACTTCCTCTTCTTTTTTTTAAAATCGTTTTCTTCAGTATCTGACGTTGAAGTGAAATTCCATCACTCCATTCAATTCTTGAGAGTGCACTTTAGCACTATTTGTGGCCACCATAGGTGAGGGTGTGGGGTGTATTTAAGTTGTAGCAATCTGTAACTTCACTTTTTTATATCTGTGCTTTAACCAAAGGGAGAGAGGATTAATTCCTCCATCTTTTCTAGGATTTTTGAGATAAAAGACAGCAATGATAACATAATATAACATCAGTACTGGTTGTGGATCTCTGCGTACTTCACAGTGTGTGTGTTTGCCACTGCTCCGTATAGATTTTTGTCTTAATAGTGTGCTGCTAAAGTTCTTGGGGAATTTATACCTGTACATAACAGTGTAAATATTGATCTCAATCTCAAACGTAATGTTGTTGTAATCCAACATGCATTTATTTAGGTTGTAATACTGACAAACTTTTACTTAATTAAGGTTTTCACAGTGTGGTATTAGTGCTTTTACTTCAGTGGAAGGTGTGTTTTTCCTCCTAATGTCTTATTACAAATGTAGAACTAGTCATGTGTGGCTCACAGCTCTCCCAGATTGTCCCAGGAGTGTCTGAGATTTTTTTATTTGACACCGTTATTTTTATTTCACTCTGCACCAAAGCTGATTTGTTTTTAATGGTGTGATGAGCATCATCTGGACAACAGTGTTTATAAAAACAAATGAAAACAGTTCTGGATATTCATCAACAATAATAAAAACCTTGTTACTATTCACAAATGAGACATGCTGTGAACATAGACACAGGTTTTGTATTTGTTCATCTGCGAGGGATGATATTAACAAACACCAGTATAAATACACAAGACAAGCCGAATATGGACAAAAATGCTCATTTGTATTCATAGGTAGAAAATATAAGCCCCAAAACAGTAAAACCAATAATCCATCAGCACAAATACACAATGCCCAAGTCATATAACAGGAATATACAGTACAAGACCTCTGATATTTGGTATAGTATTCACCAAAGTACATCATTTATTAAGATATGTCCAGTTCTTAGGTTCAGTAAATTATATATCAATATCATATTTCTGATGATGCTATGACTGCACTTAAATGTCCATATCATGGTCATCTAGGGTTCTACTGCAGCCCCGTAGACGTCTTCAGGATATCACTGTTGGAATGTTTCAGTGTCAGATAGATATTTAAAACCAAAATGAGGGACCCCCTATAGACCACCAGCTCTGAGTCCTGAATGCTTTCTTCGTACTAATCTGGACTTGATACCTGTGCGTGGGTGAAAGTTCACACGGACGCTTGATTGTCTCCAAACTTTGCCCCCCACCCCCCAATGACCCTCTGACTTCCCGCAGCTAAGCTCATTGGAATGAAACTGATCACATTTTAAGTCTCCTGCTAATTCTCTTAGCGGACTTTGTTAAAGTACAAGTACAAAGGCAAAAAAATGGGGAAAACAGGAAGGAAGAGATTGAATATTCAAACCGAAACACTGGGTTTACTGTAGTTAGAACGACCTCATATGTGTGTATGCAAAATTATTATTATTATTATTATTATTGTCGTTGTTGTTGTTATTGTTATCTTTATTGTAGATGAGCAGGTTCAGCACAGAATATAACATTTTCCACCATTTTGGGCACAAGTTGTCCAACACATTTATCTCCCTTCAACTAAAAATATAGAGTAAACAAATACAATGGGACCTTTGCACCAGTCAACGCTTGAGCCCTAAATGTGTAACTACAACACAATAAATTTCACTGTGCAACATAAAAAGAAAAAAACATCTAATGTGACATATTTGCCTTTGGCCATAAAGCTACTCGGACCATGTACTGCATGTTTTAAATCTTACCCATCTATAAACATGTCTATTAATAGGTGGGAAATGTTAGATAACAGCAGTAGATGTCAGTCGGATGCAGGCGTTGTCGTACGTGAATGGTGTCTTCATTGCCTCCCTTCAAAGAAGGTGAAAGAGTGTAATGTGTGTTTTCACCCTCTCCATCTCCCTTAATGTCTACTCTACTTCTTATCACCGCAGCTCGAAAAGTTCAAGTCGTCTCCCTCATCCCACAGTCCCGCTCGTCTTTGTAACTCACATCATCTCCCTGTTTTGCCGTCTTATCCTTTTTCTGTCAACCTATTTTCCCTCTCACTTTCTCATTTTTACTCTCTGCATGCAACACACACACGCACTCACATGCACACACACACACACACACACACATTCGTTTACAGTGTGGAGGTGCCTGTATGTGCACGACTCTCCGTCAAGAATAGGACAGATAAGCAGTTTTGCATGAAGTCGAACCTCTGCTGACACACACATACACACATACACGAACACACACACCTCCACAAACACACACACACACACACACACAGAAAGAGAGAGAGAGACAGCACTTCAACCTCCATTTTCAGAGTTGGAATCTGAATGTTTAATCATTCCCAGCTCTTTGCTTGGGAAGATGCATAAATTTTTCACGGCGTGGATAAGGGAGGGTGATGGGAAGCTCGAGTAAAACCAGGCCAACGCATATAAGTATGACAAGAGGGGTATAAAAATGGCACACGACTGTAAAGTTTCCCCTCATGGCAACACAAGCTGCAGTTAGTGTTTGTTTATTGTTATTTTTGAGTCCCTCACCGTTTCAGAACGTCTCGGAAAAACAGGAGAACCTTGATGTTTGCTGTGACATTGCTAGGAGCCGTGTACTCTATCAGATCTGTAGACAACAGCCAGGAGCAGTCCTCAGTATCAAACAGCTGTCACAGTAGGCTTCACATACAGCACAGCGCTGACCTGGGTTCAGTTTATAGAATCAAACCCGACACACTGACAGTCACTCTCACTATGAGTGACTCGGTAGTGTCACTGTGGAGGTGGGGCTTCACTGTATGTAGTGTATGTCATACCTGTACACATGCAAACATCAGTTACACGTTTTTTCTTTTCTTTTTTTTATATTTTAGTTTTGTTTTTCATTAGACAACAATGCTACATTCATACACTACAAGTCTAGACTTCCGACCCGCAATGACAGGGTCAAGGGGGACGGCCAAATCAAATCAAATCAAATCAAATCAAATCAAATCAAATCAAATCAAATCAAATCAAGACAAAGCAAAACAAACCAAAACAAACACCATAGAAAAGTTACACGCACTTTAAACAGAAATGTGTTGTAAACATACAATATAAACACACCATCGAGACTTATTGCTCGCAATTTAAGGATTTCATTACTCTGTGGTACAGCTGTGTATACGACAAAAACTCCTTGAATCTCTTTAATCTCTTTTATCAGTATTTTCACTGTTTATAGTACTGTTTACACTGATATGTATTATTCTCACTGTTTATAGTACTGTCTACACTAATATATATTATTTTCACTGTTTATAGTACTGTTTACACTGATATATAGTATTCTCACTGTTTATAGTACTGTCTACACTAATATA
>JAPTHA010000003.1:11991005-12001407 GCA_029814585.1 Gymnapogon annona
AACGAAATGTCATAGATTGGCAACTGATAACACAAAATAAATATGGAATACAAAAGTGCAAGATTGCTGAAGTGAATTCAAAGCCATAAGTGGCTGAAGTGCAAGGTGACAACAAAAATTCACACAGTCAATATAAATAGCAATAAATAAGATGGACAGTAATAATGTAAACAGTAATGTGTAACCATCTGAGAAAAAAAAAAGAGTAGCACTATGTTAGTCAAATCTGCATCCACTGTTGCATAATGCGGAAAAAAAAAACCTCATTATAAGCCAAACACTGCTTCCTACTGATCTAAATATGGAGTTTTATGTGAACTACAGGCCCAAATGCAAAGGAAAATTAAATACCCACACACATGGACTTTTTGTAGAAGACTATAGAGCAGATCCAGTATGTAGATCCTTTAGATATCTTCACTTTGTTGCCTAGACTATAGAAACACATCAGGTTTATTGTTTTGCAGTATTATCTCCATTTGACGATCGTAGAGTAATAGCAGAATATATTTTAATCAATACACACACACAAGATGAGTGGAGATGTGGGAACCAAGCCTGAATGAATATATTACATTTTCCCCTCTATCCAAAACTCATATTTTGGTCTATGGTCCATGAGAGAGGAAAACTGACTGCAAAGGAGTAATTAATAAACAAGTCCGGGACAGAGGGCAAAGTATAATACGTCATATCGCAAACACACTCTGAACACGCTCTTCTTTAGAGTCTAAGTTAATCAGGTGATCAGTTGGTGAGGCCAGTGTCAGTGTAGCTTTTGCTCAGAGGCTTGTTTTTTTTTATTTATTTTTTTGTCTCTCAGAGCGTGGCCTAGAAATTTTTTTTAGCTGGGATGGCAAGTTTGAAGAAAGCTTCTAGACATCTTAGAGTGTTTATCCAGCGATTTTCACCATTAAAGGTGCCAATCCTCCTGTGAGCTGATCCCAGACCTGCGCTGGGACACTCACCAGGCTTTACCAGAGCTGCGAACTGAAAATCAGAAACAATAGAAGCTTATTCTATTCTGGAGCAGTCGAGTGCTAAAGTAAATAGCACAACCAGACAGAGAGAAGAGAAGAGAATCCTAAAAGATAATGTATTCCACTTACATGTAACCGACTTTTGCATTGTATATGTTGTTTATGTCTATGTATGTGTCGCACGTATATGCATGTCAGTGCATACGTGAAAGCCTGTGTCATACCAAATTACTTTACAAATTCCTCAATCAGCTTTACTGCATTCCTAAATGGGACTCTTGTGCTTTTCTTTAGCATAATCAAATCAACTCAATCAGCTCTGTGACTGGCTTTCATTCTCCTCCATTCACGAAATCACTCTCATCTCCAGTGTTTTCCTAATATCTCATTTAACAGTCTTTCATTTCGTTAGCTTCTCCTAATGTTACCGTGTTTGCCTTCTTTTTTTTTTTTTTAACAAATTCCATAAATTCCATCCTCACAACGTCTTGAAAACAAAAGGAATTTATTTTTCCCTCTGAGGTTTGTTGACTTCTGCCAGTATCACCGTGTGCATTCCACAGGAGGGGGTGGTGGTGGGGGGGAACGCTTGACAAAATGTCACTGCACTATCTTTCTTTGTTTTGTAGTACAAATAAATCGTACTTTTTTTTAACTGCAGTTTCCCCACATTTCTGTGATGATTCATCACAGAAATGTTGGACTATCAAATGTGAATTTGACAGTTCATATAGGTCTGATCACTTACAGTAACTTGCTGTAGAGTTTCAATGGCATCACAGAGCCTTTCAGTGGCATAGGAACTTTCATCAGGTGTCGTTGATTTGGTGTGATTTGTATTTGTCCAAGCTGTTCGCGAGTCGTGTTATTAAGTCAGCCTTTATTTGAGATGCCGTTATCTACTGCATCGAAGAAATAACCCACATGTGGCTCCAAAAATTATTAACCTCATGTTAAACTAAGATGGATGGAGCTCAGAATTTCCGCTCTGGTCATTTACTATAACTATTAAGAATGAACAAAGATTATAAAAAAATAAATTTTCAGGTGTGTGTTAATAGTGAGGGGTCTTTTGTCTTATTTTGATGGCGCTGAGACAAAACGGAAACTATGAAATGCACTGAAAACAAGCATAAGGAAATGAAAATGAACTGGCTGATGACTGGATGAACTGAAACAAAAGCTAGAAATGGGTTGAATTAACATCAACACACGACGAGTTATAGTACAAAACAGATTCCATGTAAATGCTCGTACACATCTCGCGTAGTATTGGATTTTTAAAGGAAAGCTATTGAACAGACCATTAAAGCTCAATCCCTCCTGTATCTGCTGAACAGGAGCTCATGCAAGAATTTGAAAAAAAAAAACAGGGAAGCAACCACTGTTAGCAATGAAAAAGACAAAAGACTGAAAAATAGAAGTGTTATGTGTTGATTATTTCACAGCTGTTCTGGTACAAAGAATAAATATCCACATCATCATCATGGCATCTACTCTATGTTATTTCATCTCAGACAGAACTACGCTTGTATGTGTGTCACAAAAATATTGTTTAAAAAATGGTTCATATTTTTCCTAAATTATTTTGGAGACTGAGAATTGTATTGATTCTAGACTGATTATATGTCAGCTAAAATGTTTCACACCTGATTTCAGTTCATTTCAGGTCACTGCCATTTGCGATAGAAAGTCACATTGGAAACAAAGGTGCAATAAACTCAAAGCACAAAGTCAACATTTGAATAGACACACAACACACAGATCTGAAAGATACACATGAAGCATCAACACTGTTATGAGGAAAAACACAATAAAAGACAAAATAAATATGGAACATAAACAGTGGAAGGCAAGAAGTTCAAACATGGCACTGACGGGTCAGTGGTCAGTGGGGTCGTTTATGATACAACGCCCAAGAAAGAAGCCTGTCTTTGTCCCAACTGCCCTGTGAGCACAAAGTACCATCATATTCATAATCATCATATTCATATCATCTTCTTTAACTGTGAGATTTCCAAACCACACAGTATAATTTTAAAAGAACCTGTTTGTTAAAGCCAATTCCTTCATTTTAGATAGAAAAAAAAAATGTTGATGTGAATTTTTTGACAATGGTCCTTGTATCTGATTTCCAGCTCAAATCCTTAGAGAAAACTTCAACATCTTTGGCTTACAAAAAAAACACAAAAAAATAACAAAAAACAGGCAAATGAGTTGATTTCATTTTGTTAATCGTGTCCACAACTTAACAAAGTGAGAAAGTCATACTATTTGAATATTTCATTTGAAATACAGTCTGCTCTATAAACACAACGGATCTGGTTCCGTATGTTCTAACTCAGGGGTCTCTAACTCATTTTAGTTCAGGGGCCACATTCAAGTAAATCTGATCTGAAGTGGGCCAAACCAGGCCAATACTAACATAATAATAAATATTGTCAATTCTGAACTTTACTCTATGTTTTAGAGTGAAAAAAGTCAAATTACATGATGAAAATGTTTACATCTATAAACAGATTTTAAAATAAAGTCAATTATATGAACAAACTGAGGAACCTGAATGAATGAATGAACGAATGAATGAATGAATGAAAATATAAGTGTTAAGTTATTACACATGTACATTATAACTGACAGATAACATTTAACAACAGGTAGAATATTTTAATATTTGTACTTGACTTCTCTTCAGTCACTTCAGGTTGTTCATATTTGCTCAGTTCAATTTGTTACATGATAATATTTGGAGTTGTGAGTATTTATGGTATGTATTTTACTGGTCAGACCCACTTGAGATTGAATTAATCTAAATGTGGAACCTGAACTAATATCATTGTTCATATTTTCAATGTAGTCTTAATATTGCACAGTTTCATCCCAAGGGCCAGTCTGAACCCTTTAGCGGGCCGGATTTGGCCCCCGGGCCGCATGTTTAACACCTGTGCTCTAACTGAAGACTGCAGACTCCACACTTGGCCAGAAGACATCCACTGATGTCCTCAACAAAGACAGTCAGAAGATCACAGTTGAAAGCTCTATCTGTTCAGAATGCTGTACCAAAGCAGGGAATGGTGGCGTTATAGGTGTAGAAGGTGAGAGTAGACGGGATTCAAGAAGTTGAAGGAGGTTCATAAGGAGTCAAACCAGAGTCACCGCACACAGGCCAGTCAAGTGGATTACAAGTGATGCATTCCTTGTGCCAATCTACTCCTGAGGCAGAGGCCACGTTATAAGACCCTTTATCTGGGCTCAGGAGTCTGGAGGAAGTCTGGAGAGGCACAGAGTCACAGTTGTTTCAGATCCAGCATGAAGTCTCCACAGTCAGGGATGATTGTGAGTGTCATGCTGGAGTGTTGGTCCAAGGTCAACACTAGAGCTTTTACACCCATTCACACTTCTATGGGTTGAGAAGCTTTATGGAGATTTGCCGTATAGGATGAAGTAAAAAGGAGAGAAATGTAAGTATATATGATATACCGCAGAGAATCAGCCACAGTAAAGCTCAGCAGAAGAGCATCAGATATGTCACGTTCCCCACCAATGACGTAGCTCCTCGGTAAGAATGGCCGTGCAAATGCAATCTCAGATGTGTTCTACATTCAAATCAAATCAGTTTAGGGTAACTAATGGTCATGTTTTGGTCGCAAATCATTTTAGCTATGGTGAAGCCTTTGAGCCTGATGTCAACAGCGTAAAATAAAGGACCAAGACCTGAACGGAACGTCACAGGTGAGTGATGGAGCCTGCGACGACAGATGGCATCACCGGTGTATATGGGAACCAATGGGCAGGTTTAGGCAGAGGTGGAAATGTATTCATATCTGATTATTCAGACCTCATTCAGAGGTGAGTCACACATGGTCACAAGAATTGTTATATCATCAATTAAAAAGGCAAGAACAGAAAAGAAAAGACGTCATAAGTGTTTTCTATAGAAATAATACAGCTGGCAAGATGTCTGATGATATGACTGTATCAAACATGTAGAGTGATTCGATTTATCTATAGAACATAACCAAGTAATACAAAAGAATTGATTGATTCAGTTTTTTTTTGCATTGCCCTATGTCAGAGGTTAAAAACAGAAGAACTTTGTGTGTGATTAATAATTATGTTTTCACATTGTAATTGGGTGTATTTGAATTAAATGAGAGTAACTTAAAATTGTCATATATGTGGGTAACGGGGACAAATATTTGTTGAGATTTTTGTACAGGATCTCACAGACCCTTTAATTGATATTTTGTTGGAATAATGATTTCAGTTGATCACACATAGGCCTATAATCATCTACAGCAGTTAGACCTGAGTCTGGGAATGTCCATCATCAACTACTGTTCTATAAATTATATCTGTGTAAGTATGATTGGGCAGTTTAAAACACAGGGAAAGATACATGAGAAAATATCTGTCATGATGTACAGGTAAGTTTCTGGACCCAAATGCAGACAGACACAATATTAACTTTATATTATCAATTTTTATTTATCCTTCTTTTCACAACAAGTTTTCCAAATAGTTCTCAATAATACTTTAGAGGATTTGTAACAAAAAACGACGCCAAAAACACATGAACAATTTTTAACCAAAAAACCTACAACAGGGAAATCATAATTCTATAACTATAGTGAAAAATCACACCTAAGTGGCAAAAGGTCACAATGTTAGAAGAACTTACAACTTAAATTTAGATCTCTAAATAACGAATCAAAAAACCAACTAACTATACCAAGCGGACATCTACTTACAAAATTTTTACAAGAAACAAGACTCGAGACAGGGCTGGACAGTCGGACTCGGAGTACGGACACTCAATGATGTGACACCAGACAAGGAGAAACGTACAGAACTTATACAACATGGAGGCACCAGGTGAAAACATTAGGGATGATTAGACATTGGACACAGGTGGGGCGGATTCTGGGTGTGAGGTTATATGACACACAAGGAGCTAGACGCTAGACCAACACAGGAACTACCAAAATAAACCCGGAACATGCAACACTTACTCCCTCAATAAACCCGACATGACAATATCAGTCATATACAGTAGATGAAGGAGGAGAAAAATCACAATCCACACTTGTGAACTGAGTGACATCCACCAAAATACTCATCTCAAAGGGGGAAATGTATTTACATCGACCTGCTGCACTCGAGGCGAGAGAACACACAGCGAGTGCGAGTCTGTCTGTCTCTACCTTGTCGAAATTTTTTCAGCCTTGACTGACGCTCGCAGGGTCTATTCCCTCCAGCTTTGAAAAACACATTCCATTTTAATGTAGCAGCCGTTCACAAGGTCATTTGTCACTTGATAATGACAAAGCAAACCCAAAGGCATTTCACTGTCAAAGGTGTGTGTGTGTGTGTGTGTGTGTGTGTGCGTGCGGGTGTGGATGGAAAGTCAGCGAGGTGAGAGAGGTTGCGACGTCCTTGTGAAGCTCATAGACTTGTTTGAAGTTTTGGAAGACGTGGTCGGACGCTGGTGGCGCTGGAGGAGTGTGCGGTATGTTTTCAGGCAGGTTTTTCACTGAGCCAAGAGTAACACGTACTGTACATTCACTGAGCACACGCTGACAGTTATTGGAGCGCTCATACAGTACACACACTAAATGCAAAATACACACGGTGAAGTCGAAGTAAACAGTCGCCCTCGCACTCATATCCAGAGTTCAAAAAGACTACCCATCACTTGTATACGCAACAGATGTGCGCTGTGTTCTTTGACCTGTGAAGGTTGCATTGACAGAGTTGAACTAAGCGCACGCTGCGAAAATCACACGCGTCGAACGTGGTGACGCGGATGAAAAAATTAATTAAATTTGTCAACTTATTGTCTGAATTAGTTTTTGCTATCTCTGTGCATAAAATTCTGCCGTATTCCGTTCACTTACATAAGGAGGAGAGAGATGTGTAGTTTATATTTGGAGCATCAGGCCTCCAACCTTCAAACTGTATCCTTTAATTCACTTGGGCACCCGATGTTGCAAAGCAGCCTGTGTGAAAATATGTGGGTGGGTGTTTTGTGTATGATCATGAGTGAGGCTGTGAAAACAGGCCTGCGTGAATTCAAGGTCCACTGGTGGAAAAAATACTGATGGTTATTATAGTTGGGTTTGGACATTTTGATGAAGTAGGGATCAATTTGCTGGACCTGCTGGCGGGGGGGGGTCTGTTTGGCAGTGCTGGCAATCGGGCAGATTACAGTAAAGCAGCACAGCCTGAGCTGCTCTGAATATGCCTGCTCTCAACGACACACTGACTGGTCTGTACCAGGCTGAAGTGGTCTGAACTGGTCTGTCCAGACCTCGGGTTTTTGTGAGATTGAACTCAAAGAGGTTCTGATGAATCTCGCTTTAAAGGTATTGTCACTCAGTGAAGTTTTATTACTTAAATAGCACAGAGAAGTACACAAATAGTATCATATGACACCTACATTTGCAGATAAGATGATTTATAAACACTGATTTATGTTGATAAGATGCTAAAAATGTTTTTGGTGGCTTAGCTTAGTTGGTATAATAGTCTTTTACTTTGGATTTTTTACAGGACACCACTACACAAAATGACCCCCCCAACCCACCCCCAAATCCATCACAGCAGGGTTGGTAATAACAGACTACAGACAAACAAAAACGACAAAGACAAAAAAGAAATAAGCAAGCCATATGAGACACACAGTTAGCATAGTTAGCATAGCAATCAGTTTCGTATCTTCTGTCTTCACTTCTAACAATAGATCCATATGCGTCCATATGAGTCCATATGAGTCCATCCAGGTGTCATTCCACCACTATGTTAACTCACTGAGTCTCCTAAAATAGACCTTTATGTATTCCTCTGGTGCAGAATATTGCCTTTATGAGGTGTTTAACATCTTCACACTTTTGGTTTTGTTTGTGAGTCATTAGTATGTACTCGCTATTGCAGGGGGAGATAAATAAAAAAAAATCCTCATCTCCACACACAGCTGAGTGTGAGGTCTGAGGTGATACAATGACTACGATCATTTCTGGAAATAGACCTGGCACTTAAAAATGATTTAAGGCACTTAAAATTGTGATCTACTGCAGGAAACACACCAAGTATAAAAACTCATCTTTATATTAGAGTTAAGGAATTTAATTTATCCTCTCTGGACCCAAATCCAAAAAAGCAGTTATAGTAAATAAGGGTAGACAGTCCATCACTGTTGGGACTGTTTGGACCTGAAGATACATTTTATATAAAGTTACAGCAACTTATTGACTCCATGTAAGATGCTGAGAGCAATAGATGACATTTAAAAATATATATCAATGTTAGATTCATAATGACATCTAGCTCATGTCATATCAGCACATAAAGTAGATAATGATGATAAGGCGCAACAAATGTAAACCAGAACTAGAACAAACAGCTAGCTTTTGACTTTCCAGTGTAAAAATATTCTAAAAGGTGTTCAGATGTTGACCTTCTTCCAATTCACATGAGAAACAGATGCCTTCAAAGACTATAAGAAGTTCAGTAGAGTGCTTTGTTAAAGTATAAGCACCCCAACAGCACTATATGAAATAGTAAATTAACATCCTGCAGTGTTCATCCCATGACTTTTGTACTATGATACTCAAGGGTGTTTTTGTAGTAGATAATATCTCATTAAATGAATCACTATTGGTTATTACTTTATATTCTCACGCAAATGTTCTAATCTGTGACATGGATGGACTTGATAATGTACCATTACATGTTTATAATGGATTCTGGGCCGGGGGGAATGGGTATAGACGCAAGTGATGGGATGGACGCTGTCATTCATTGTTCACATCACGGGTGTAAATTGTTGAAATCAAGTATAAGTATGACAGAGTGGAAAAATTGATTTTTTTTTCCATCTTTACAGTGGATAACTATGCAATAACCAGCACAAATACATACAGATATGACTGAATAATTGGGGGGAAAAAAAAAAAAGTCTAAATCTATACCCCCCCCCCAAAAAGAGTTCCATTCCCTAGATACGTGAGCGCCATTTGAAGTGCTGCATCCACACAGGCTCACATCCGCCTGGATACGTGAGCGCCATGTCGAATTCATGACGGTTGTCATGGTGCCCACATAGCAACCGGCTATACATGTACCGGCTGCTGCCTCCGGTCAGCTCAGCGATGGATGGGGTAAAGAGGGGGTTGGGTGGAGTGACGATGGGAGAAGAGTAGGGTAGAAGGGCAACAGAGAAGGTGGGAGGTCGAGGGGGGGAAACGGGGGGAGAAGAGAAGAGAGGGGTAGGCTGGGAAATTGGGGGGGCGTGCGTGTCAATTTGTCTGCGTGCATGTTGGAGCTACAGCAGGGGGAAAAAAGAGAGAGTGAGATCTAAAAGGGCTGGGGTGAAGTCGAAAGAAAGAGACAGAGACAGATGAAGAAAAAAGAGGGATCAGCTGGTCTATAAACCTCAGAGGACGCTGAGTGAAGCAGAGACAGAGGAGAGGAGAGTCAACTCACGGTTGACGGATCTCTGAAGCCATGTGTGGCGCCGAGAGAAAAAGCAACTACAGCGGACCACTTCACATCACTGCAGCGTGTACTTCAGACAACAAAAGAATAAATATAGATAGAGAAGACACTGAGTCGATGGTTGGTGCTGTCGATTTATTCATTTTTCAGAGAATGTTGAGCATTTATTCCAGAAAACCAAAACCCCTTTTTCAAAATTGAGATTTTATGTCTAAATATGCTGCTTTTGTGGCAATATTGTTCAATTAACCCTTTTAGTGCATGAATTATCATCACCTACTTTCATTTCTTTGTGATAGTGACATTAAGACTCATTCACATAAGAGAAGACCTTTTAATAGCTTTCCGCTCTAGAGACCACAATGCATGAAAGGGTTAAATATCAGGTAGAACGGATAAGTTCAACATGTGTAAAGAGAGACACAGTGGGGAACATTTATTTATTTAAGATTGTGATTTTTTTCAGAACTTGCTTAAACCTCATTTCTTGTAAACACGTCAACTCTGGCATTTAGACTCAGTTCCGAATGTGAAATATGAAACTCTCATGCATAAGACATTCTGTTCATCTAGCGAGGCCGAATAAGATGAATAAGAGACCCGTGTTCTGCTAATTCCTCCTCCTTCGGTCGGTTGTGTAAACGCGTGCAGAGCAGTTCATGGGTAATTGATGTGCAGTCTTATTTTGGGAGCTGAATCAAACGACGAGGCTTTACACATCATCTGGCAAAAAAAAAAACAAAAAACGCACGCGTCGAAATGGCGGGAAGAATTCCCACTACCGATATACGTGGACGCACACGTACGTATATATGCATTTACACACGGCAAGGGAGGGGTACACGTGAAGTCGCTCTCACATAGAGACGCGGGCACACATACATGAATATTTCAGTTTGCTTGAAAACGTGCAAAGCAACTACTGC
>JAPTHA010000003.1:12066439-12079452 GCA_029814585.1 Gymnapogon annona
ATAAAGTGCACAGTTGATGTAGCCGAATGTAACTGCAGTGCAAATATGGCTACACTCACAGTCAATATAAATAATAATCAAAATAAGATGGACAAAGTAACATTGTCAACAGTACTATAAACAGTGAAAATACTGCACATCAGTGTGTCACATAAGCTAAAATATGGAAGGTTTTTGTGTGAAGGTGAACTCAGACTTACCTGGCCTCAAACTTTCCGATCCTTGTGGAAGTGGTGGTGACCTCCATGGCTTCCTGACCGCCTCCCATCACCACCTGAATGTCACACAAAGCTCAGTGACGGAATGTAGTTTTACCATGTTTGGGCACAGAACAAAGCTAAGTATCAGTTAGTGCTTACGTGGTCCATGATGGGGGAGATGGCAGCGGAGTTGACGGGTCTCTCGGTCTTGAAGGTCTTAATGTGTTCCAGAGACGTCGAGTCAAACAGCTGCAAATGAGCAGAAACAGGTCAGACTCATGCTCAAACACCACCTGTGTGTGTGTGTGTGTCTCATGGTTGGGTTTCCACCTTGGCAGTGTTGTCCTTTGAGGCGGTGATGAACATGGTGAGATCCACTGAGGTCTGGATGTCGTTGATCTGCCTGCTGTGCTCCTTGGCCTTCTTCACAATCTCTCCAGACTGTTCACACACATTCATGCAATGACTTCAAAACAGTGCTACAATAATTACAGGACGTCTGCCACTTCCATACATTAAAAACAAGCCAATTTTTCCTCATTATTACAACATTACATCATTTAGAGGGAAAGTTACATGGTGGGGTTTTTTTTGTGTGCGTGTCTGACCTTGGCGCTGAACTGGTTAATCTCTCCGTTCTCGTGGCCGGCGTTGACGAATTCTCCCAGAGGTCCCCACACAGCGCTGGTGATCTTTGCGTCACTGCAGGGTACTGACAGGTATGGCTGGTTGTCCTCTGCAGTAGAAATTTTAAATAGCACACTATGACCCCAAACATAAAACCAATCAAAATAAACTATACTTTAATTGTACTCCTCTTGTCACTGTCTATGGCTGCTTGGATCATCCAATATTCACTGAAATGGTTCTATTGCTGTTCATCTTCATAAGACCGACCTTTAGATTTCAGCCACGTCAACTATATCACCAAACAAACGGGATGAATACACAATGATGGTGTTCAGAGGTTGCATAGTTACCATGGAAACACTATCATCTTCTACAACACTGATTCACCACTAAAACCCATGGAGTTGGATGAATGATAGTGGACGGACAGTGAGTCTCTGTTCAGATATTGATATATTTGCTTAAAAAGTAACTTTCTTGAGTTTTCTCTCTTTTGATACAACAGCCCTCAGCTTTAATCTGAGCTTTTATGAACATCTACATGAATAGTGAATTGAATATAGGGAAATTAATGGTTTTAACATAAAAAATAAATACAGAGGATAATATAATAACTGGCCTGAAATCATTTAATAAAAGTTCAATAGAGAAAAAAATAATTTAGGAAATTAAGTAGCACTGGATCTTTTTGGAATAATATAAGAGATTAATAAACCAAATTGTAAATGTAAACTCACAAGAATGCAAGTTATTATTATAGAAATAGCCTAAATTGTGACTCCAGGCCTGCTTCTGACTAACAGTATTATTTACACTCAGTCATAGTTGCTTAAGCCTCATTGCAGCTACTCTAACCATTAGGTCAGAATCAAAACAGTTTGTAAACCCTGTTGATGAAACCAGCCTATTTGCTATACAATGACAGATGTCAATCCCTGTCTGATTTATATGCTTGACGTACCGATCTGCTGTGGATCCCTCAGGTCAAAGAAGTTCAAGTAGCACTGGTAGCCCATCTGTTTGTCTGTGGAGAACATGATGATGTTCCCGCTGAAGTCGAAGCCACACGTTCTGACGGCAGAGTTGGTGTTTAGCAGAGCCAGCTGTTTACCTGAGGCACACCAGAATACAGGCAGAGGTTAATGCTGGCTGTAATGATGACGCCTGCAAACGACCATGGACATTTTCACCCTTTTGAAAATGATTTGACCAACAAAGGCATTCACGTACCAGTCTCACAGTCCCACAGTCTGCAGCTGTTGTCTGCTGATCCCGTCAACACATTCTTAGTGTCCCCTGAAAGAGTAAGTTAAGGAAGACAACAGCAGCAAACACTACAGCTTGTACAATATTCAGGCAGGAAAAAAAAACAGTTTGTAAGTTTTGGGGGCAGGATACAGTCACAGTCAACACACCACACAGCTCCTGTGTGTCCATTGTAGGTCCCAAGCCTTTCACCGTTCACAGAGTACCACACGTTGGCGACCTGTAATCCAACATTACAGGTCATGTACACATACATGTTCAGACTCACAATGTGAAACAAGAAAATTAAACATGATTCCACTCCAAGTCAAACACGACCCCATCAAGAGCCTTACTGTCAAAAGGGCTGGATATGGTTTGAATACATAAATATACAAGTGTTTGTTTGATTATACAAAGAAAAAAAAACACTTCTAGACAGCAGATATTTAACAAATTTACAACTTATTAGTCCTTCAGACATTTATTGGTTATACATATAAAGGAGCAGAATAGATAATACGCAGGCCTGCAAACAAAGATTCTGCAGTGTGCAGTAAATATATTTTAAATGAAATATAATCACTGGGCCTCAAAAACTTCTTTGTGCATCAACATAAGCTATTAATTACACTTAATATAACATTGAATCAGACAAATGTTTCATGTGTGTTTCAGCCCTTATCTACACTTTAAAAAAATTACTTTTCTCAATAGTTAGACTTATTCACTTTTTCTTGTTTACTTTTAGATTCACGAAACGTCATAATACTCAGTTGAACTACAATTACAAGAAAACATATTGGAATGTGAGCAAGTGAGAAAACTTGGAAAGCTTCCTAAACTTATTCAGGTGAATGACTCCCTAGTACAAACACACACGCACAAGTTAATTTATTTACAAACTACTGACCAGGAAAAAAACTGAGCTCCTACAGACTCTTATCTGGTTTAATGCATGTCCCTGTCGAGGTTAGCTGGTGACTTGAATGAATTACTCACAGTGTCTTTGGCGACAGAGAAGAGCAGGTCTCCTTCCCTGTTGTACTTGATTTGAGTGATGGACCTCTCATGGCCCTGAAGCAGGATAGGTTTCTGTGTATCAAAGAGGAAGTAAGCATCACTATATGACATCTTTAAAGACTTGGGGCTAACAACAGTACAGTGATACTACATCAACACACGTTAAGCTAACAACACATATGACATATGCTGCTGGAACATGGCAAGGTTATGACCATGATGTATATCTGCCACTTTAAGAATAAGCAACACTACTGTTTTACTGAATGTAGTGGGAAAACATCTGGATCACTTGACGCTAACATTAGCTATAATCAGTTAACGGTTGCTAACCAGAGAGCTAAGCTAGCACTGGCCGTAACAGACTGCCTAACTAAACTACAGTATGGGGCCCCTGAGCAATAAACTGTATCTTGTGCATTAAAAATATTTGAACGAACAATACGCATACCATGTCGGTCAATTAAATGATGCCACTTGGTCCAGTTTATGATGTGCGACAGCCGTGAAGAGAGAAAAGATGATAACTCGTGTCTGGGGCGCCGGAGGTTTACCGGAAAAGGGATATGACGTATTTCCGGCGTCAAACTACTTGATAAAACTGGTGACTGCGCCCCCTATTGACAGAGAGACAGCAGTGCGCAGCCTATCGTGCACACCATTGGAAATAACCACTGTGACAATGAATGGAATAATGCTTTAAATGAAAAAGAGAGGGCTTACATAATCAATGATTGAATCCACACGAATTAAATGTTAAATATGCAGATGATGACAACATAAATAAATGCCTTTTTAGTGTTATAGAAATTATTACCAATATAGAGTATTACGCACGTGCTGATTCTGCTGTTGCTGTTGGTATTATAATTTTCACGACTGATGATTGCTCGAGATAGATACTTTTTAAACTGTTTTAAAAACCATGCCTTTTACTGCTTAAAATGTGTATGAATGATAAGTTTTGTTGCTGTTGTCATTGTACCATTCTGTTGTAGTGACGTGGTGATAAAGACAGTGATAAAACTGTATGTAATGAAATATGAACTTAAATAATGACAATTATAAAAAAAAAATAGGTTTCCTTTTCTTTGTATTTGTTAAGAAATCTTTTTTTTCTCTATTTAGCACCATGCTTTGGAGTCCTACCACTTCACTCCTGACAAATACCTAATCAATATGCAGGTGTCAAATATGTGGCCCGGGGGCCAAATCCGGCCTGCCAAAGGGTCCGGATTTGGCCCTTCAGATGAATCTGTGCAATGCTGAAATGACACTGAAGATATTAATGATAATATTAGTTCAGGTTCCACATTCAGACCAATTCAATCTCATGTAGGTCAGACCAATAAAATACTAACACTACACTACTATTTAACAAAAAAATGTGAATAACCTGAACAATTATTAACAACCTGAAACAACTTAAAAGTCAGTGCAATTTTAACAATATTCTGCCTTCTTTTATTAAATATTGTGTTATAATGTACAGTACATGTGTAAATGTTAAACTGAAGTATAATATTGTTAAAACTACTCTTACCTTTTCAGTTTGTTTGTGTTTATTCATGCTGCTTGAAAAAGGATATTTTTTTAGATGTGAACATTTTCATCATATGACTTGTTTCACCCCAAAAACAGAGAAAACTTTGGAGTTGACATTATTTATACATTATTACGGTATTATTTTACTGGTTCGGCCCACTTTAGTTCAAATGTACCTGAATGTGGCCCCTGAGTGAAATGAGTTTGACACCCCTGGTTTACAACATTGTTATATTTACTGATTGGCAGCAGCTGCAGAAATCTATACTCAATATTATGGAAAGTGGGTGGGAATAAAGTGTTATACTTATATGCACTTACATTTTTTTTCTTGTGTATACTAAAAAAATATGCAGTCATGTCAACCTATTATCAGTAATTTGTAATTTCCCCTAGTGGGACAATAAAAGTATCTAATCTAAAAAAAAAAAAAATCTAATACTTAACTTCAAATTTGCATTAGTCTGATATTTTACTACTCCTAAATGCATTTTAGCTTTTCAGAAAAAACTAAAATTTGTCTTTGCATTTTTTAAGGTAGCACTAAACACATATAATACTCCCTTCAACACTTCAATGAACAACTGACAGACACTATTACACCTTTTATTATTTAACAAGAAACAAAATTCACAGGGCCAGATAAAAGTACTGCAAAAGACAAAAACAGGAAACATCTTTGGTTCCTTTTCATGGTCAATGGACCTCCAACAATCATTACAGGACAGGAGGCACAATCAATGTCCTGTGGGACAGCGGAAGAAGTTGGGTTTTGCCATTTCTGCTTCAGATTCAACATTACTGCTTCTATCAGTTGTCATCTGTGCTACATAATGAGAAATATGTTATATGCACGACAAGAGTTGGACATAATTTGGGGGTGGCAAAGATGTCATTTGGGACTCTCCTGGAATTTATTTACCGCTGGTTTCTTCTTGGCTCAGTCACTGCACTTAGTTTTAAAAGCATCAGTTACATACATGGTATTTTCTGGATGAATATCAAGTGACATTTGTGAGAGTAGCTCATGATTTAAAAAAAAACAAACAAAAAAACAGAGGTCTATGTGAGATATGTTTGTACATCCATGCAGGACAGTGGATATGAAGATACATTCTCAGGTTAAGTGCTGGTCAGTTCAGACTGCCAAAGAATCAAACACAAAGAGGCAAAGCGTTGCATAGAGGTCCGTCAACATTCTCTCGCTAAGACCTGATAACGAGCTACTGTGATTACCGGGGGCCGGGAGGAGACAATCGTAGCCGAAAAAACACACACACGCCATACGTATACACACAGGAGTGCCTAAAAAGACTTTAAAGTGGTCGTCGTTACAATGTTATGAGCAGAAACCAAACGGGGAATGTCCATAACTATGGTCCAAATGGAAAAAAAAACAAAAAACATTGATTTCCTTTTAGTGCTTCACATGATACAGTGCGCAAAACAAATCAGTGTACAAATTAAAAACAGAATGTAAAGGAACTTATCTATAGAAGAAATTTTCAACTACATTCTTTAGTAACTAGGTGGATATGTAGACTTTTATTTATATTACCATACTAAGAACAAGTTGGATATTTCTGTTAAGACATCATCTGAATGTGTTCTTTACAATACTGCGACTGTTTCCCAACGCGATCTAAATGAAATCACACACACACACACACACCTCTCACATTCTGTTCATCTTTGTGTCGTCCCAGGTAGTTGTGTCCGATTCGAGTTAGACAGAGAATGCAAAGTCAAAGTGTGAGAGGGTCAGTGCATTTACATGAACATAGACGAGTTTACATTAGAGATCAGTTAAACATCATGTCAGAGTCAGACTGTGGAGGAAGAGGAAGTTCTCATATTAGTGAGATGATTGAGATTTTTTAGATTCATTATGACATGTATATTCATGGTTTCTGATCAAACTGTGATTTTTCCTTTTAACAAATGTATCTTTTTTTAAAAAAATATCATAGAATATGCTGTATATTTTCTTGCAAATCCAGTACCTTGTACTCAGATTAGATTCTCTCATAATTTTACAATTTTAATATCAAAGTAGCTATTTTTTTCCATCACAAATTTTGTAATATCAAAGAAAAATCCAAGTTAATTTGGAAATATGGCCTTTTTTGAAAACATATGATTTTATGTAAAGAAAAAAAATCGAAATATGCTCTTAAATGATAAAACAGGTCAGATTTTTAAATGCATTTTCCGCATCATTCCAAGAGCATAAACATGTTTTGTTTTTTTTTTTACATGTAAATTTCCAAGTCCTCCATGGAGTTTTTCCTAGAAATTTATGACAATGATGTTAAAGAATAATTGTGTTTATTCACATGTATCTGAGTTTCTCCCACTGATGATAAAAAACGTGTTTTCTGCAGGATGCACTCAAACTGCTGCTGTCGTTGGGTGTCAGAGCTACACAGACGATTCACTGCTGATGTGCATGGAAATGTACTGACACAAGAAGCACAGACTTCACCTTCACGAAGACTGCAAAGGACTCTGGGAAGACACAGGTTAAACCTTGCGTCGATCACACATTCTTCTTAAGACAGCTAACAGCGTTTCTATCTGGACCGGTGTTGAGCTTCCTCCTGCAGGAGGACTGGCTTGTAGGCAGGTGGGCTAATTGGTGTTTTGCGCTGGAGGGAGGAGAGGGAGTGCGAGTGGCGCCGTCCCCTGTGCGGAGCTTCATTCCTGGGCGTTTTGCTCTTGTAGTAGGGTGTCCGTGTCAACGTCCTGGTCACAATGGCAGGACTGAGAGCAGGAGCTGGTGTCGGGGAGGCCGCTGGGCTCCAGTCTGGGCTCCAACAGAGAGTCTGTGGGTGGTGGCGAGGGGGAGTCGCTCCCTGGATCGGAGCTGGCGCCAACAGGCTGCCCACTCAGGTTCTGGACCTTTTTATTCAGCTCGTTGCGTTCCACCTTTAGTGCCCGCCGCAGCTTTTCCAGCCGCTGGACTTTACCCTGAAGTGCCTCGAAGTCCCGGTCCCGTACTGCTTTCTGTGGACGGACACATTCACACACAGACAATGGATACACAGTATGTCATTATGACTCTGTCTTACATTCCTTTGGACTGATATACTGATATGTCAAACATGTGACATCACAGCAGGTACCAGTCACCAAGACTACACTCGCACTGCAAGGAAAATGTGGCACTGAAATTCAACATCATCAACTTGCATAAACCCAGTGCATTTGTGTGGCGTTACGTCTTTTTCTAAGCACGCAGGTCACGTATAAATCTAACAGCAGTGAGATGTAAATGAGAATATGAACAACCACACAAAATATCACATTTCAATAAGAAAATCTGAATGGACAATTAAAAACCGCAGTGTGGACATAATCTACATCGGCGTTCACACTGAATGCAATAACAATTCACAAAACGTACATCGACACTGTAGTGTGACTCAGGAAGATGTCTGTCACCTTTATATAGAGGAGAAGAAAATACAGCACATTGTTCAAACAGCTAAACCCTAAACTGAAAATGCCTTTCATCAGTCCAACCACTGTCAGGTTTTGGGAGGTGATAGAAGGATGATGGCCTGTCTCTACGTCCTCACCTCCTCTGCCATCTCCAGCAGAGCCTTGTTGCTGCTCTCCCACCTCGAGCGATACATGGCTGTCTCCTTCTCCAGTTTTTTGATCTTCTTGGTCATCTGGAAATACAATAAGAGACACCAGCGTGACACACTGCAAGATGATCAATAAAAGTCCTGCTCCTCTGGACACGCATTACTGCAGACGTCTCACCTTCTCCATCTCCTGTTTAAAAGTGGTGAAGACCTCGTTGCTTTTGGACAATGTGGTCTGAAACTCCTCAAACTTTTCCGTGTACAGTGACAGCTGAGAAGCAAACACAAACGCCACATTAGAACTTACAAAAAGGTCTCAGTGCTGCGAGTCTGTTCTGTTTTACTGAAGAGTCGTGAGGTACCTGCTGTTTGAGGTGAACTTCCTGCTGCTTCATCAGCTCACACATCCTTTGTGACTCCACTGCCTCTTTGAGGAGCTTGGGAGAGAATCGAGAGGGAAGATAAATGCTGTCAGGTGGGTGTACACGTCTGTTTGTCTGCATTTCACTAATGCACTTTACCTATTTATTTATTTATGTATAATTACTAGTCTACATATGTAAGTAAATATAATTGAATCTAACGTTACAATATTGCACGAAAGTGTCACTACTGACTCAGGGAAACACAAAAGAATTCCCGTGAACCTGTTTGAACTTGTTTTTAACTTATGCAGATATACATTCATGAATATACTTGATATACATAGATATACATTATACATTATATAGATTATTATATTATAATAATAATAATAATAGTATTATTATTAATATTAATAATAATTATTAATAATAATAATGATAATTATTATTATCATTATAGATAAACATTATACATTCTATTAATTCATTCATGAAGACACAACTTTGATGCGCCTATCTTCAATATGTGTGTGTAGTAGATAATTACAAAGTCTTTCTCTCTGTCGTGTCGTTCCTCAGATTCTTTGAGAAGCTCCTGAGCCTGGTGCAGTTTGGCGTCCACCAGCTGCTGCTGAAGGTCTTTGTGCTTTACCACCTTGTCTATATGCTGGAGAAGGGCATAGAAAGGCTTTTAGCCATCGTGTAGAAAAGTGGCACAGGCACAACGTTCACCAAACAACGTGAAAAAGCAGATTACTTTTCCACATATGCCTTCCTGAACCCCCTCACCTCCTCTCGTAGTTTGTACTGTTCATACAACTTCTTGAGTTTCTCAGCCAGCTCAGAGTTCTCCTGTCGTAGGCTGGCGTTCCTTTCGTTGTGCTGCTCCATCTGAGCCTGGATATCGTTCAGCGTCACCTGGAAATGGGAGGTCACCTCCTTCCTTTTCTCCTCCTCCAGTCGAGTTCTTTGCATCCCTTCTTCCTGCAGAAATCAAACATATCGCATGTGAACTGAAGCCTGACTGATACTGGCCTCGAAATGTTGAGATATGAAAAAGTCTGTATGATACCTGTATTGGCCAATATGCAGAATATACAGTAGTGTAACATTTTCAACACACCTTGCCTTCATCATAACATCTACCGTAACTAATAGCATCACAAAGCCAAATTCATCCACACACTGTTACATCCTGTCAGTGCTGATGACAGATCTGCCTCAATCTGCTAATACTCTGTAATTAGGGTTAAAGACTGTCTTGGTGAGAACTTGTCATTTCCCAGTTGCAGTTGGAACCCTGAGGGTGTTGGCGTTATTCCTTCACAATATGAAGGGAGATGTCAAAGTGTTAATCCATTTGATATTTCTCTTCGCTTTATTTTCATCATACGACTTAAAAACTCCCGCCAAATCAAATATGCGTATTGAATTCGCTGCAACGACCCCAGAAGGGAAATAGCCGAAAGAAATCACCTTCATTCATTTTCATCCCTTCTCTATACAGATAGAGAAAAAGGAAGTGGGGGATGACTATTCTTACATTGTGTGACTTACGTATAAACTCTTATAATGACAAACCGCTTCCAGTGGAGACAACATATCCATCTTAAATTAATATAATGATGTGTAATTAGTCCACAGGGCGACACTGTAAGTACAGGATTAAAGATTTTCACCTGTCTCTTCACTTTTTTCAAAGAGAACACAAAAGTCAAAGGTTTCTTATGTACCTAAAGCTACAGGGCACACACTGTGTTGTGTGTGTGTGTGTGTGTGTGTGTGTTGTGTACCTTGAGTGTCCGGTTGTGTCGCTGCAGTTCTCTGCACAGACTCTCCAATTTGCTGCGGGCGAGGATGGCCTTGCTGTGTTCGTTTCTCAGGTTGTCCTTCTCCTGGACCAGCTGATTCTGCTTCTTCTGTAGCACCCTCATCTGCTTCTGTGTGTTACGATGCTCCTCTAACTGCCACAAATGTTCACAAGGACATTTTACTCTACTGACACACAATAACATGCAATAAGTTTGTCAAGCTCACAGATGCCTAAAAGAGGTTGTGTAAACATACACTCCACACGTGGTGTACTGGACCCTAATAAATACTTTTTTCCAATCCCTACTTATTGGAATGAAGGCACATATGAAGCTGCAGCTTTAGTATTATTATTATTTTAAAGCCATTAGAAGGCACTCACCAGGTCTGCATATTTCTTACAGAGACCTGTTAGTTTCTCCTCTGGCGTACTTAGCGTGTTCAGAGTTTGCATGAGAAGTGTGATTTCTTTGCCTATAAAGCAGAATAACATACACATGAAAGTGTTAGAAGACAAACCCACCGATTAGGTGACATATGTTTGTGTGCGTATCAGTATCAGGAGCTGTTCCTTACCCAGTCCTTTCACTTTCTTTTTATCATGAGTCTTCTTCTGCTCCTTCTCCACCCTGCTGTCACCTCCGTTGACTTTACTTTCCTCCGGCTTGTCGTCCTCCCTCTCATTAACCAGTCCGTTAAGCTCTGGGATGTGGGACTGTCCGTTGGGCACCGTGCTGCCGTCGTCTGAAAGGCTTTCTCTGCAGTAGGTGCTGAGGATGTCCTCCAGCTGCCGACTGAGCTCCTCCGCCATGTCACACTGAGACAACGCTGCCTCTACCACTACACACAACACAGGGGACCATTAGCATGAAGAAAACAGGATGAACTTTTGACTCTCTGAACTAGAAGTTAAACCATATAATCCACCCACTATTAGCATTTTTCACGAACCCTGAACATTATCCATCTGAGGAAAGTTTTTATTTACAGTTGTAATATTCTACCAAGACTGCTGAGAGGAATATTTTAGTGCAGTATGTTGTTGTCTTGCAAAATATCTGACAGCACAGCAAGTTCAGCATACACTAAATATCTGTGACTCCTGCCTCTAAAAATCTAAAATCTCTCGTTTTTCTACAACACTTTCTCATTATCCACAAACTAAAATATTAATTGATCAGTGACACCATCGATCAATAGAACCTTCTAGTTGGCAAATAGTGCTTCTATAGGTGATGCTCTATTAACCTCACCACAACCTGCTTCAGACCAGGTGACATTGTAGTTGCCATGGGGATAAAACCTTGGTAAATGCTAACAACCATATTAAAAGCTGTTAAACCTGAAGCCCTGCTTTTGCAGTCTAAGTGCGATTAAACACACTAAGCATGACTAGTCAGTTTACCCACGCTGCTGTACTGCAAAAAAAGAAGCAATGGTTAAGTCAGGTACCATCTACTGTATGTAATGTGGGAAAGAGAAATAATGTACCTTCACTGGTGGTTTCCTCGGCTTGTGGAGGAGTTTCTGTCAGTGGGGTGTGTGTCTCAGACTCTTTGGGGCTGTTGCTGTCCAAACTGTCTTTAGCAGCTGTGGGTGACTCAGACCCTCCTGCAGCAGGTGGAACATCCTCACCACCCGGCGGCACCGATTCTTCCGTGTCCTGTTTTTTCATCTCTGCAGTCTGCAGAGACAAATCAGAAACATTCAATCTCATCCCCCGTCACATAAAGCAACGTCTAACCAAGTAGACTGGCTTTACCGCAGCAAATCTTGTACTTGTTGTGTTGGACTGTGAGGCATGTTACAGGGATGCTGGGCGTTAAAAAACCACTGTCAGGTTTGTTTCGTTTAGAGATGAACGTTAGCGCTGAATGCAATATGAAGGATTTGGAGTAACTATGCACTTTCGAAATTTAGAGCGAAAATATTAGTCACTTATTTAACGAAACACAAAAGTGGCGTTTTTGGATGTCAATTACAACATCAACACATGCGCTGTATCGTCACTGAATCTTACTAGTATAGCTTTATCTTTGGTTACTATATGCTTCCTAGGTTTTCCTTAGCAGCAAAAGCTAACATCAGCTAGCCGACTGTTCCTGCTAGATTAGCTTACACGACTATCAGTTTGTCAGCGTTATACTAAGGTTTTTAACATATAAACAAGTGAAAACATAGACAAGCAACACGCCTCCGAGGCTTTCAACTATATCCACTCTTTCGACGACAATAAGGTGAGATTTACCTCTTAACAAAAGGAGCAAACAGGTTATGTATCTGCGAATTGCAGGTTCTTCCACAGCGTGAGCGAGAAAAAAATACTTCCGGCCATAACTTTGCTTTTTCTTCGTTGACATTTTTAGGTGTAACTCCAGGTTCGACACTCTGCTGCCACCCAGAGGATGAATGATGTATCTCAGAAAATCTTTGTATATTCGATTACATTAGATTAGATTAGATATGCCTTTAATCGTCCATGTGTCTATGGGAAATTTCAGACACAGCAGCATAATACAGAGTAGAAAAAAAACAGCAGAATGGATATACAACAAATTTAATTCTTGCACAACATAGAAGCCATATACGTGTATGTGTAT
>JAPTHA010000003.1:12080297-12098195 GCA_029814585.1 Gymnapogon annona
GCTCCCCCAGCAGACCACCCCATAGAATATGACAGGTGCCACCACAGAGTTATAGAAGATCCTCAGGGGCGCTCCCTTCACCACAAAGGACCTCAGTCACCTGAACAGATACAGTCTGCTCGGCCCTTTTTTTATAGAGGGCATTGGTATTGTGAGTCCAGTCCAGTTTGTCGTTGAGGTAAACACTCAGGTACTTATAAGACTTAACACTTTCTATTTTCCTTCCCTGGATGTTCACCGGTGATGGGAGTGCATGGGGGCGCCGGTGAAGGTCCACAACCAGTCTTGCTATCATTGATCAGGAGATGGTTTTGCTAACACCAGTCAACAAAGTCCTTGAGAACTTCTGAAGTTGGTGATCGATGTGAAAAGTCCCCAGTCTACAGGGTGAAGAGGAATCGCACCAGTACCATTCCCTGGGGGGCTCCTACACTGCAGAGAACTGTATCCGACACAGCCTAGGGTCCTCATATACTCTGGGCGGTTAGTGAGGTAGTCCATAATCCAGTTTGTGAGGTGGTGGTCCACACCTGATCGGACCAGCTTGTCCCTCAGGATATCCAGCCTGATGGTGTTGAAAGTTGCTGTAAGGAGCTGCCACTGGTGCGGTGTTCAACCTTTAAAATATTATATATATATGTATATAGTGTGAAAAATATTATAACTGCAGGATAAAATAGGATAAAATAGGAACTAATGTAACGATTCATGGTCATGTTGTTTATATCAATTTTTAAAACAATTTGTTATATCAACATGTCCAGAAGATGTCCCGAATCAGACAGAAGAAGACCACAATTGCGTAAATGTTGACGCCATCGGCCGGGTGATCAAAATGTTTGACTTTGACTGTTAGGCAGGTGGTCAGAATGTTCAAGCTGTCGGCCGGGTGATCAGGATGTTGATGAAAGCGGCCGTTGGGCAGGTGGTCGGAATGTTGGTGAAGTGGCAGTTGTGGCTGCTAGGCAGAGTTCGGAAACACTAGGACTGATTAACTGACAAAGGCAGAGGGCTCGCAACAGAAAAAAAAGATTTAGATTAAGGACCTGAATGAAAAAAATGCAGTCTTTTTGTTCTTACCTAGTAAAGAATGACTTGTGTGTTATGACTCTGTAAACCAGTTCCTGTGACCTTTAACCCCCAAATGTGCATTTCATTAAGTGTGGCTTACGCTCTGCCAATCCTGATCATATCCTGTGTAATTGTGATTATGTGTAAAATAGCAGTTATGTGGTTACTTGGTCTGATCGTGTCCTGCACTATTATCCAAGCAAGAGGTGCATTTTCCATTTCCTACTCTCATAGACATAAAAGCCCATTTACTTTGTCAAGAAGATAAGAAGATAAAACATTAAATTCCCGAATCTCAGAAATATAAAAAAAAAACCCATAAAAACAAGAATCATAGCCTATTTTTTTCACAAAATGCATGTGATGGGGGGGAAAAAAAGTGACTCCAATTTAAAGGGTTGCAACATAACTTTATTCGTTTGTACAGTATTTGCACTGGACAATTTCAATATATTTTCTTTACAGCTTTTAATATTGTTGCTGTTTCTTGTGTGTACTTTTTTCATGTTCATGTTTGTGTGTCATGTTCAGTTGAAGTGTATTTGTTTCTCGTCACTCATTCATACCGTCGGTTAAAGTCGAGTCAAGTCACAGTATAGGATGAGTAAATTAGAGCAAATGAAACCTCAAAAAACAAAACCAAAAAAAAAAAAACAAGAATAGAGAAAATAAATACACATAAAAAGAAATGAGAGGACCAAAAGCAGAGAATACATCAAGACTAGTCAGTGATGGCGTATGAAAAGTATTTTACAAACATGTAGCATTGTAAACATTTGTATAGCGTAGACATTACTTGAGCCGAGCGTGGCCTCAGGTTTTCCATATAGACAGTTTCTAGGACGGAAGACAAGTCAGATTGGAGATATTTAGTGTCTGTTCAATCCCCTATTGTGAACAAGGTTCCTGATCATGCAGCCTGACAAACTTTTACTCTAAACACAATTATCCAAAAATATAGTTCAGGATATCCCGATCGAGAAAAAGATCAAGAATAGCAGAAAAGGCTTGTATCCTCACCTCTTATTTTATTGTATTGTATTTTTTTCTTCCCGTGACGGTACGTGTTCTAATGAGGCTTTTTTTTTTTGTGTTTTCTCCACTTCTCAGAAGTGATTAGAATTGCATCTGAATCCCTGTCAATGTATCAGAACATACATATAGTTCAACTTAAAATACTTTTTAATGTAAATCACTGCAATTTCTGAATCCCAGATTTTACCTTAGAAAAAAATAAAAGAAAAAAAAAGTCAAGTAAGTTGCCTCTGTCAACTCCTGCCTGTAGGTAGAGAGAGCCGAGTGTGGCCTGTCAGAGCAGCTCATGAAGGTGGGTGTTTGCCTCTGGGGTTGCCTGATTCTGGACAATGTTTATTGCCATTTTCGGAGATATTTTGCAGATTTTCAAACGCCTAACTTTGAAGGCTATGTTCAGACTGCAGGTAAATCAGGCTGGCTCCTCCAATCAGATGGTTTGGGACAGAATAGAGCACATTACATTCATGTGCGTCTCGTTTTATTTAAACGTCAATGAGACAGAGACCAGAGTTGATTAAACCCAAACAAGATCAAGTGAATACGCGACAATGTGATTGATGATTTAATCCTTTGTGGCCAATGTACCCAAACTTTTCATGTAAGTCTAGTGACCACAAACATGGTTATTGATGTTGCGTAGTAGTAGCTGTTAAGTTAGACTTTACACAATGGAGACGACGTTAGAGACAAACTCATGATTTATAAAATCTGACATGACTTAAATTATTGGATGCACCTGAAGCAGATGATTTTAGATGAAAAATCACAATAATGACATTAAGAAGACAATCCCAGGTCTGATATTTCTGCAGTCGTGGCCTTGACTAGCCTGGATGTTAAAATCCTCTGAGTGAGAAAAAAATGTTAACTTCTGAAACTGCACTAGTCCACCTGTGTGGATCCCATGACAACAATGGTCATTTTGTTTTATTTTCCAATCGTCCAGACTTTGACGACCAAATCTGGAGGCGGTGGATTTGAACGTGTAGTCTGAACATGGCCTGATCCGACAGAAAAGTAATCGGAATAGAAGGACTGAGCTATTGCGGCTTCTAATAAAAAGAAGCGAGTCTACACAGCCTTGAAGCAATCTGTCAGTCACAGCGACTGGGTCGACAATACCAACCAGTTCTACAGAAACCACTGCAAAATTAAATCAAGTAGAGAATCCCAACCAGCCTCTGAGAAGACAAACTTTGGTAACCTAACTTTGAAAAAATAAGGTTAGTACCTGCAATTGTCCGCTATGATAGTCGCTTAAGTTCACACAATTTGCATCGTGTGCCACACTACGATATTTTCATTGGAGGAGGTGGGGGGGCGGGGTCGCTGCAAGCCTCAAAATAATGCTAAATATTACACGAAATCAGTTATTCGACTCCCAAGACGTCTGCAGCTTAGCGATGCACAGTGAAAACCATTGAAGACTGTCAGAGTGGGAACCGTCACACTGTGGACAACACACAGCTGGAGACACCAGTTCCATGCAGTTAGAGTCCTGTCCTACAAGACATTTGTTTTCTTACACCTGCTTAGATTTTTTTTTTTTTTTTTGGTGCCCACAGTAAAGAATGCCACTTTCCCAGAGAAACAGCGGCTAATAATGTAACTTTAAAGATAAGGAAAATAGAGCAGCAATGTTTTGCACTAAATGTGTGCACATTCAAGTAAATAAAAGATAAAAAGAAAAGAATCTAAAGTCAAAGACAGATACATAGAACCTCCAGTCTTTGTTGGTCGGATTGGCACTTTTGTGAATAGGAGTGCATTTTCAATTTTTTTTTTTTCCTTAGAAAGATAAATATTTTTCTCTGTAAATGCACTGTTTTGTGTATTTTTTTGTTTGTTTTTGTTTTTTAAACATTGCAACTCTGGCATTATTTGTAGGCCACGCACAGAACTGGCCGTGAAACCGAAGACTTCAGTTACATAAATGCTGCTCTACACACAGTCCGTCATGTATAGAGACAAGTTATTGATGTGCAATTATTTATGGTTTGACCTCTTGCGTCTTTGTGGGAGCACTTGTGTTCTGTGGATAACGTCGATGGTACGCAGCACCCGCTGCCGCGTGGGATTCAGTCAGAGCCCTCCGCCAAATAAAAGGAAATGTGCTTTTGCTTATGTATGATTCAAACATCATTCCTCTGATGTCTTTTTTTTTTTTTCCAAGCATAATTTGGTTTGGCTACGTCAATCGGTGCTAGGGGTTACCGTAGCGATCCACAGAACAGGTGCCCCCAGATTCTGATGGGGACATAGTCTATAGAGTCAATCAACCTCTTCCTCACACAGTGCCTGTCAGTCAAAACATCACACAATCACAGTTTGGCTCCATCCACAGTCGCCTCCAAATGCTGCTCTGAGATCAGCTTCTGCACGAGGAGAAACTGATCTGAAGTCAGTGTTTAAAAGGCTGTTTTAAAACCCAGTTCAGACCAAAGAAATGTGTCAAGCTCTAATTATACAAGGGAGGATCAACGCGGCGTTTACGCACAAGTCCAGGTGTTTGTGTCAGGACATCATTTGTGTTAATAATTGGATACCAAGTGATTTATTTAATAGAGTTCATTTCTAGGGTTGATTAAATGAAAATATTCAAAAAAATTATACTGAATACCTGAACCAATTCAGTTGTTTTGAGAACACTGAATATCAGGAGAGGCTTAAGTAGAACAGAAGATAATTCTGTGGTTAAAGGAAGTTATCCTCAATACATAATAAATCACATACTGCGGCATCACGTTCTGAAACCAGTCCAGCAATCTTCCCTTGAAACACTCACATTAACGTATAGTCTGAACTGGGCTTTGCACATCATAAATCGCGTGGCCAACAACAACTAAAAACATTTCCAGATGATCCATGTGCACATAAATTATATTTTATCGTTTGATTACGAAAACTGAAAATAGCCTCATTTAAAGCCCGGCAAAGGGTAACAATTTTACAACTGAAAACACAAACAGTAGTGCACTAAATCTACAAAAAAAAAAGTCAGCCTTCAGAAGAACGCAAAAAACCCAAAACTTATTTTCATTGGAATACTCTGGAAACTGTTTACTTGCTCTTAGCCACTCATCTGTGTGAGGTGTGTATACAGTGTCTGCTGGTGTTGTATGCAAGTGTGCATGAAGTGTGCGCAAATATATATTATATATATATATATATATAAATGCAAACATATAAAAATTCAAGCATATAGACTTGAATTTTTGTTGCAGTTAGGCTTATAATTTGTCTGAGATATATCCCTAGCCAAACTCTGGCTGCTCACAAATAAAGAAGCGGTGGAGACGGAGGCAGAGGATAGGCTATGTACATCGATACCGAAACGTCATCACAATGGACCCATGCAAAATCATTATCTGGTGTCATTCCTCTAAAAGATAGTGATACAGAATGCCATGGTTATATATCAACTCTACCACTATACAAACACCACCACTGTTACTTCACTATCACCTTTAACGCTACCAAACCTCTTAGTCCTGGGCCAGGTCTCTCCTCTTGGGTCCTGCTCAGACCTGGCTTTAACATCCGTGTTTGTGTGATGTGATCAAAAGTGGACAGCTCTGAGTCTTATTGTGACATTCTCCCACTGCCCCACCCTGTATGAAAATAAATACGCTCATCTAACAGCCTGGAATGTTGTCATATTTCTTTACGAATTTAATCCACTGGATGGAACGTTTGCTGCTGCCAAAGAAACAATAACTCTGAAATGTGATTTGATGAGTTTTATCACTATTTGTTTTAATGGTTGTCAAGCAGTATTCTACACTGAACTTCTATACTTTCACACCATTGATGGCATTGAAATAATAGTTAATTCTAATGAGTTATTGCGTTTAAATTGGAAATGAATAAAGAAACATGCGTAACTTATGAGGCCATAGAGAAGACAAGATTGATTTTATATTAGGATAAAAACCACTATCGCATTTTTTTGTCTTCAGGGCTAATTTTTTCACATAATACACATAATTTCTCTGTTTTGTTGTTTTTCTTATGCTCATTTGGTATATAAAAAGATTGTTTTTAATATTCTGACTTTTTAAAAATTGTTAGTGTTCATTGATGCTGATGTGACATTTTACAAATGATCACTATTAGCAAAACCACTAACACCATGAACTGTTTACTAATAGTTAACAGTGACCTATTTAATCAGAATTATTGAGTTTGAGAGGAAACAATAGCACAGTAATAGATGTTGCAGATGTAGAATCGTGTTCATTATTGAAGTTTTATGTTTTTGTTTAATGTTCAGTTCTGAGTTTATTAGTTAGAATAGTGTAATGCTCAGTGCTGTCAATTTCTTTTGATATATAACACTTTGAATTAGATGTACAATTCTACAGTAAATCTTTGTTGGCCACTGACCGGATCACACTTAGTATTAGAGCTGCCCCCTTTGATCAGATCTCTGAAGACTGATGTGAATACAGGTTTGACCAGGTCCCTTTGTTCATCAACTTTGCTCTATCTCTCTGTCCCAACTGTGTGTTTAGCCAGGGATACTCTGTGACTGAAGGCAGGGTAATAGAACACCATGCAAAAAAACCCCTACCAACCCAACAACTGGGGAGTCAGACCATGGCGCTTAGCTAACCAGCAGCAACTTGAACACTCAGAATGTATTCGAATGTCTCACAAACTTCCATGGCAAGTCTGCTCTCGGAGAAACATTTGGTTCCGTTTAATTAATCTGAACGAGAAAATAAATTTAGTTTGCTGCTGCGAGCCATTTTCCACACTGGCACCCCAGTTATGCCTTATTTTAATAAGTTAGATCACTTCAGAATTCAAATGTTTTGTTATTAATAACACAGCACACGACGAACATTGGATCTCTAACTATACCACCCACCAAACCTGGATATTTGTATAGATCCTCTAAAACCCAATCCCCTTTTCCAACATCCAAATCAAAGCCCTTCTTATGTAATTTTCCTTTTTTTTCATTTTTTCTAACCATAACCCTCCCCTAGAATTGTCGTCTTGATTAAAATGACCTTGATAGAAGGAGAAGAAAAAAAGAATTCACCTTTTGTAGCTTGGCCATCAGACTCAGGGCAACAAAAAGCCCTTGTTAAGTGGACATTTGTGTAATTAACAGAAACTCCACCAATGTAAATGCAGCCTCTGACCCCTAAATATAGCTTTTTTTTCAGTTAGATATGATATGTAAAGGCCAGCCCTGAGCCCAATGATCAGGTAGCCTCTTGGTACCAATCAAGTTATTAATGTGGAGGACAAAAAAAAAAAAAAAAAAAAATCACAATCAGTACAAAGGGGGCAGATAAATAAGGGCTGAAGAAAACAACTTGAAAAAAAATAGGGGATAAGGTTACAAGTTTTTGTATTAATTGCACTACGTCAGACTGACATCAAGGGCTAGGCATATTTCACCTCATGCATTCCAGAGGTCTCTAGACTTCCAATGGAGATGCACGGGTAATCCTGAAAATTGGAATGTCCCATTTAGAAAATAAAAGTGTATATAAAGATACTAATCAACAAATCATTGTTACTGCCAGTGAAAGAATCTCAAAATTATCAGACGGCAGGTATATGTATGTGCGTTTTAAGCTGGGGCAGACTCACACTTTGAGCTGTGAGGTGATTCCTTCCACTTCTGATGTTTCAGATAACACTCAAGTCTGCCCCCCCGCGTGAGGCCTTGGTCTAACTGGCTGGGCAGAACAAGGTTTTTTTTTAGGCTGGAGAACAGGACAGTAAAAGCCTTCCTCCATATGCTCTGTGTATGTGTTGGTACACATGGGGGTTAGTGGCAAACCAGTAAAAGGCAGGGGATGAGTGTGTGGAGCTTTGACTCAGGCATAATTGCGGCCTGAGAGGAATGGAGGGGGTAAATGCTGCATTTTAGAAGAGCGAGGTGGGGATGGGGGGGCAACTCAGAGCTGGAAGCCCTCCATGGGAGCCTCCTGTTGGGGGAAAAGGAACTGCTGGTTGGCCTGGTCCACCTGCGGAGCTAGGCTGCTGTCCTCGTCCTCCACCCCGAAGTAGTGCTCGATAAGGTCAAAGGCCTTCTGGTAGATCTCCTGGTTGTCGTGGCTCTGAAGGAACTCGATCTTGTCCAGACCTGCACAGCAAGGGACGTCAAATGGGATCAGGGGATAGGTTTGACGCAGCTTCTGAAAACTGCACAATAATTTAGTCTGAAAACCAAACGAAAATCATCTGACTTTAAGTATTGAGACTAGGGCGATGAATCACACAACTGAGGTGAAAAAGACATGAAGATGTGTGATAGTTTCTTTAGTGCACAAAAATCCCAAAATGACCTCTAAGCATCTTTCAGTTCAAGTGTATACAGAATATGAGACTTCTGCATACACTCCTTGCCTGTTTTTTTCATGCTACCTCGTGACACAGACTGTGGCTAATGACAGGTATTTTTCTTCCAACAGGCAGGAGGGATAAATACTTGATTGACAGCAGACATGACTTGGACGAGACTGCAGCTGTACTCAAGTGTCTCAAAGTGGAAAAATGGCTTAAATTTTCCACACTTCAGTGAAAAGCTTTTATTTTAACTTTACTTAACATTTTATCTTTTGAGGAGAACAGAGTTTCAGATTCTGGCTTCATAAGTCCCAATTGCAGTTCCCACATCTGGATTTTTTTTTTTTAGTTAAAGCTTTGTTTGTGTAAAATGCCAAGCTACAAAACCAAACTACATCAATATGAGTTTTTAACTTGTTGTAAAAAAAAGATCAGTGGTTGGTATACGCTAACATAACGAACATCTCTCAATAGCTAGCTTTACCAAGAATGATAATAAAATTTGACATTTAATTTAAGCTGAGTGTCAGAACGAATGTAGATTTTTTTTCTGTGTATGTGCAGTGTCTTTGCAAAAGCCACATATGTTCAGTTGAGTGTATGTATGCTCAACAGTACCATAGGCTTCCTCAATCAGACTGCAGTAAGGGTTGACTCCAGTGCCATTATTCTCCTGCTTAGCTTCCTGCTCGCCCAGCCTCAGGATGTTCTCCAGTCCATTCAGAGCCACTTGCACGATCTTTGAATCCATCACAGTGAGCAGATCACACAAGGGCTTAATACAACCCAGATTCACCAGATACCTACATGTAAAACACACATCACAATCATGACTTAAAGACGGAATTCCAATCATTTATCACCCCATTTGTTTGTACCAGTGATTCTGATGTTTATATCATATTTACAAAAAAGGTTATAAAATCAGAGGTGTGTTGCTCTTGTGAACTGGGACTGTGATTTATCCCTGTGTCTGACCTGATCTGCTCCGGTGTCCCTCCAGATGTAGCGTTGGTGATAGCCCAGGCTGCCTCTTTCCTGGTCCTGAACTCAGCTTTTTGTAGAATGTCAATAAGCACTGGGAAGATGTTGGCATCGATTACAGTCTGTGGGGAAGAACAACATATCAGACAATTGAGAGGTGCCGAGAGAAACTCTATGGACTGAAATTACTTACCTATTTACAGACATAAGAACATGTTGGATATCATCACAAAATATGAACACATTGTGTTCTGAGCCAGTGTGCTACATAGATTTTGAAGACATTCTGATTAGTCTTTTATGAGGAACCTTCACTACCACCTAGATAGCACATCTTAAATATTAATCAGCTGGCATGACAAATAAACTCTCAGTGTAGTACTGTTGTGATTCAGACAGGCTTCTAATAGAACATCAATTACTCAAGTGTATAAAATCAAAAAATGACAACAGAACAAAACCATACAACATAACACTTCAGAAAAAGTTAAGTGAACTGTATACCACTGACATTATCAAAACATCACATTCTAGAGCAAAGAGGATGTCACAAAAATCACTATGTGCCTGAAGCTACCTATGAAAATGTAGTTTATTTTGCCTTTACGTTAGAATGACTAAAAGCAACAGATTCTGCTGCCATTGCTATAAATTGTTCCTGGAGGACAATGTCAAATAGGTGGGGAACCAGAAGTCTAAATAATTATCATATTACTTACTGTAGAACAATATATCCTACATTCAGGTTACGTGTAGGTTAACAGCCGTAATACAAAGAACCAAATACGACCTGTGAGTTGTTCCCATTTCAGTAATGGACTGTGTGTGTGTGAGAGTGTCGTCACCTGTATCTGTGCTCTGTTTCCTGCTGTGATATTTGAGATAGTCCAGCAGGCCTCTTTTCGAATGGACTCTTTAGCACTGCTTAGAAGGTGCAGCAGACAGGGGAGGGCTGAGCAGTTCAACACCACCTACACACAATGAGTAAAAGGGGATTAGAATAAGCAGTGGACATTTCTCTTTGCACATTAATGCCTATTTATTTGTCCATTATCCTGAAGCATCGAACAATAACATTACATCTGCAGTTGCTGCGTTACTTAAATAAAGTAAATAGCACATTATGCATCAGTCATCATAACACGAAGCTCCAGTTTTATGTCCTCTCACCTGTGTTTGGATATCATCTCCTGTGACAATGTTTCCTACAGCTCTCAAAGCAGGAGAAGCCACTTTATAGTCTGTGTGCCTGTGATTAATAAAATGATAGCTCTCAATAACATACAGGACACATTGACTGTAACAGGCAGCAAAGTAAGGTGTGGACATACATGAGTAGTTCTACAAGTCGCCTGCAGACACCAGAGTCGATCACAGCCTGGATCTTGTCATTGGGGCCATCTGAGAGGTAGGACAGAGCCCAACAGGCATCTGCCAGCAAGTCTGGGTCACTGCTAAATAAAAGCCTAGACAGCACCGGCAGACAGGGTGACACCTACACAACACAGACGGAAAGCATACCTATGATCTCAGCATCAATCAAAACAGCACAAACAAGACATGTAGAACACCAGGTCAAAGTTGACACAGTTGGGTCAAAGTAGTACCTGTTCAAAAGGTGGTGGAGGGTTTTTTCCTCTACAGAGATTAGACAGAGCCCAAACTGCATTCCTAGTCATGGTCAATCTAGTAGATTTGGTCAGAAGCCTGAAATGACACAGAAGTGACAAGAGTTGTTACTAAATAAAAAAAAAATGATGTTGAACCTTCGCCCACACAGATAGATCAGCTATCTGGTCAGGACAAAATTTCCACTTTCACTTGTTTTTTCAAGGTTGTCTTTGCAGCTGCCATTTAGAGTAGTGGAGTCTCATTTAAATGGAACCTTAAAGTGAAATGATCTATTATAAAAGCTGTCACTCACCACAGAACCCCCCCTACCGCCCCCACACGTGAGTAGACAAAAACTGCCACTACAGGGGACAACTTCCCTTTTCAGTGAAGAGAAAGGTGGTGAGTTTGTTTTTCCTGTCACAAAGTTTGTCTTGAAACATGTTAAACTCCCCCCACTGCATGAGGTAGTTGTATTAGCTCTGGGATGCTATGACAAATAAGAGATTAGATTGGGCCACAGCTCATGACTTGTCACCCAGAAAATAGGAGCAATGTCTATTTTACACATGAGATCAGTAAAATTGAGTCGACAGTGTTAAAAAAATTATCTCGGAAGAAAAAAAACTGCTTTAACAGACTTAAATCTAAAATGACAACTACACTGGTCTCTACCATCGTGATGGAGGCTAACGGCTATGGAACTGCACTGGGTGTGCTAGCTGTACCAGCTGTGTGAACTGCACCGGGTATGCTAGCTGTACTCGCTGTGAGACTACTGGCGCATTGAACTACACTGGACTCTTTAGTTTTTTGGGTTGCTTTTCCACTGTGGAGAGCAGACCGAAGGAGGAGGAGATGGGGGGGGGGGACTGGAGATGCATGTGAATGAGTGATTTGCAGATGGAGTCAAAGCTGTTTTTACTGAAATATCTCAAGACAGTTGTTAATGCAAGGTTAAGACAGAGCCAATGATGAATGACTGAATGTGCCCTGAAATGAAATATGCAGTGTAATAAAAGGTTATGCATGGAATGTAGCCAAATGAAAAGATGATAAAGATATATTTTCCTTTAAGAGTGTACTGAGTTATGAGCATTCCATATTTATATAACTTAATGTGTGGGACAAAAAGCAAGTGCACTACCACAAACCTCAGGTGGCCACCATCAAAACAAAAAAAGTTTCTCCAATGTAGACACAACAATAAACCGACAAGGCCCCATTTATAAAGGTCTTTGTGAAATGAATGGAATTTTATGCAAACACTTACTGGCATGTCAAACAAAGCTGCTGTTTTGTGCTATAAACATTGCATATAGTCAGCAAAACCCTAGTATTGATCTTGTATACAGAGACATGAATAACCATATCTGTAACCCAGGTAAACATCACATGCTGAATAGGATCAATAGGACTATTGACAAACTTGTAAACACAGTCATTTACAAAGTCCCACACCATCTAAAGATGTTGATCTGACTCAAGGAAGAGGAATGTACTTGCATTAATAGAGGTGGAAGGATGCTGCAGTTCAGCACGTAGTCTCTGCATACAGCGCTGTCTCCTGCAATGTTCCCCAATGCCCACACAGCCTACAGGGGAAAATAAACACACAAAAGCATTCATTAATGACAAGTACAAGGCAAAGGAACAATGCAAGACAAAAACACAGAACTTGATACATCAATCAGACTGGGATATTAAATGTTACCTGCTCTTGGACATCCTCAAAGTCAGAGTTAAGTAATTCTATAAAGATTGGCACTGCTCCAGCCTCAATCACCATCTTTGTCTGCAAGGATGTGCCTGATGCTATGTTGGTCAGTGCCCATGCAGCTTCAAACTGGAAAGGGTACAAACAGCCAAACAATAGACATTTTAAAAACAGAAACCCAGTGTGCAACTTGCAACAGTCCTCAGACAATTGAATTTGAACTTGAACACAAGGTTACATCAGCAAAGGATAATTTATATTTGAACTCATTTGAAAAAGTATACCATTCAACCACAACATTTGTAGACTTCATTAATATATGCAGTACAGCTAAGATTACATGAAATTGTCTAAAAAGAACACAAGTCATGGCATCATTTCTACAATTTCCTCATTTTTTTAAAATTTCAGTTGATAGATTCCTTCCTGGGAAGCAGTAGGTCAGTGGAAGGGAACTGACCTGTAGTGTACAGTTGACACTCTTCTTCAGGAACTCCACAAACCGCTCCACAACTCCAGGTGTGTTTATAACTTCATCGATTGGTGGGTTGGGCTCTATAATAAATCAGATATATCTTAATGTAAGCATTCTTGTTCTGGCCTGTTTGTTACCAATTCTATGCAAAGTCACTGTAAGTACCTTTGGAAAGTAATTTTCTGAACTTCTGCGTTGTGCTGAGCTGAAGCTCTGGGTCCTCTGAGAAAAGCATCTCAACCATGTCTTTTGTAATGACTCCTTCCTGCAACAACATATGTGCAAGTATTTCACACACAACATCTGATCAGCAGTCTACAATAAACCTGCAGGTGTCTTAGGAAAAACGGCATTAACAAAAATAAATACACAGTATTGGTTACATGTCGAGTGCATGTCTGTAACTTGTGAAAGTTGGCGTTTAGAAACAAGAATCTTACGGTTACAGGTGAACTGAGGTAAGAGTCCACCAGTGGACTTTCAAACATGGCTTCCTCTTCATTGAGAACATCCACATTCCTCCTCTTGAATAGCTAAAATCAAAGTCAGAAGACAAAGACACACAGTTTAATTAGAATTCTTTCATTAGTATTATTATTATTTCAACTGGGATTTAATGCATCCTCTACTCTAAAAGCAAGTACTTTAAAACATTTTATAGTTACAAGGATATGAATATATAGATCAAAAAGATAAGGACTGAATTTTCTTAAAAGCTATTCAATCAAGTTGCCTGAATGTACTCTTATTTTTGTCTGTTTTTATACCAGAAGATTTTGCTGTGTGCAGTTTCAAATATTTTGTTCTTTGTGATCAAAATGCATCAGACGCTAATCATTTAGAATTAATAGAATGAATTTTAATTTCTCTCTTTTTAAACATACATTGTTAAGTTGTAATCAGTACCTGTTGTTCTCGTTTCTGTTTCCTGAGTTGGATGCCTTCCTCCTCTCTCCTGCGCCTCATCTCTTCTGGGTTCAGTGCTTTGTTCTTATAGCGGTTCATCCTGTAGTTATCCTTGGCCGGACTGGCTGACGGCTCTATTTGACCACAGACAGAAGGTACACTAGGGTCATAATGCAAATAGAAAACAAGGTCTGCAGAAATTGTTGTACAGTACAAATCCATCTCCAGGCAAGTAGGCATGTGAGCGGAAGTTTCAGTGGTTATTAATAGGTCATGATGATGAAACACCGTGTACAGGTATACGGTAAAAACAGACCTTGAGTAAACAAGCTCATATAAACATGGGCTAAAAATAAATAACCCCCCAAGCACACATACACACTGAGTTAAGCTATTCATCTTCTAGTCAGGTGGTGGGCAGAACAACCGTATTTATTCAGCACAGTTAAATCGCAGTGTTAGCATAAACCTGTGCCCACACAGGACGAACTGCCCATTCTCAGCATTGTGCTGTCATGTCACCAGAACAGGGCACAGGGCAGATCCCTGAGTCACCCCGGCAACAAGGGAGAGAGCAACGGGGACAATTCTCAAACCTGCCACCAGAACAGCCTCAGCCAAAATCCCAGAGTCGTAACAGCGGGTGTCTTTGAGGTTAAATATCATAACAAGTGGTACAAATTGAGGTCGTGTTATGGTTAGAGGACATAAGACAACTGACTTCAATAAAAGCCTATGCATGTGTGTAAAAGGTCCAGATGGTAGAGCCACAGGCACGGATGTCGGGCAAGTGCAGGTTGGAGCTGATGCTGTCATTTTTTAACAGTGGCTATATATTAACATGCACGTTAATGCATGTACTGCTTCACCATTTAGGCTAGCACAGACATGGCCCTATTCAAAATACATATTAAGCACCTTTGTGGACTTAGAGCATTAAATTGGTTCCAATAGATAAACTGATCCCCATTATTGTCTGTGTGAATAACTAACACTTCTCGGAGAACTAAAACAGGCTCTGACAAATAAACAAAATATGAATTAACGCTTATCTTATGAGGAACTTACAGTGGTCTGATGTTCAAACTATCACATCAGATGGTAGAATTCAAGAACACATACATATTGAAGACTAATTTCTATATGTCTATTTGGTAAAGGAATCCAGATTCACTTAGTCAGAAGGGATCACAATTACTCTTCCAATTGTGTCATTTCATCCCATGGTTCCCTGGAAGAACAAAAATCCAGCTCCTGATATAGGGGAATTATCTGGAAAACGTGGGGACCCACTCTGTCACATGGTCATGAGTATAACGTCAGGCGTCTTAACACTGCTCATTATTGACTGCAAACTGTCATTGATATATTTTTTTCACTAAAAATATATAAATATAGAGTGACACAAGTACATCTGAATCAGTGTACATACAGAACAAGGCTGACTCACAGAACTACCGTTAGCTATGCTAAAATTAGCGAGAGACACTGCCCGAAAACAAGTATTTTTTTAACAGGCTAGAATTGAACAAAAATGACACCTTAAATTAAATGTAACGATTTAAACTCTTTTCAAAAGGTGTTACCTTTTTGAAAAGAACAAGAGCCCATTGCCATGTGTCAAACATTTAAATAGGAAAAACTGTTGCTTAAAAACAGTAGCGCAATATTTGGATCTCATTTAATTGATAACACTGCCGATGTCATTATATGTCTTTACTGAATAAACTTTCGTATCGGATCGATTGCCTTAAGTAAACCTTCTGAGAAAAGAATATAACATTCAAGCTTTAGCAACTGCGACTGTCCTGACGGGTTACCTAGATTAGATAGCATTTAGTTGCATGCTACCGCTATTAGCTTAGACTGGCTCAATTATTTCTGTCATTCTGTACAACTAACTAACGAGGGTTTGAAATATATGATGACATATTAGACACAGCTGTATGCTTACATCGCCGTGAGATAATCGACTTAGTAAAAAAGTGAATCGCTGACAAAAAATAAATAACTCCTGTAGTGCTACTACATAACAAGGTTAAGCTACCGAGCTAAAAGATTTAGCTAACATGCGTTAGCTAAACACTAACTGATGATTTCATAATCAACAGCGAGACGACAAAGCTCAGCAATTCACATATTCTTGAATTAATTAACTGAGCGACTTACCCATCGTCTCCTATGCAATTTAAACCTCTGAAGTCGTCAAGAAACAAACGAATTTTAATCCGTGCTCTCTTCTAGCTTCCCAGAATTTGCTCCTGTAAGCAATATGTCTACCGGAGACGGAAACATCACAATATACGCGACTTCCTGCCGCCAGAGGGCGCACTTGCACCACGTTTCACCGCCGTGTTTTCTGCCACAGAACACAGTCTCTGCACAAGTCTATTCATTATGTGCTGAGGAGGATTGTGTGTGCTGAATTACATTTTCACCGGCTGTATTTGTCAAAAGTGCACAGGATGCATGATTTAAGAACCACACGTGGGAAGAAGAGTCATGATTTTTAATTTTCGACCTTTGCCCAAATTCACAATTGCATTACTCTGCCCGCGTTTGCATACCCTCCAGCGGTGCTCTGATATGACTCTGTATGTAATCTGCATATGTCCCTGTGGTTTAGAAATGATATGTCCATGAACACCCGAGTCCTCTTCTCAAATTGAATGTGACAGAGTAATACAGTGAGGTGCATCCATGGTCAATTTACTGGGAGCTGGTAGTGGTAAATTACAGCACTATATTGCATTGCAGTATTGTCCTTTGACATGGGCCCCCGAGGGAGCCTGCAGAGATACAACACAAAAACTTTAGGGGGCAATGTTGTACAGATAATCTGGAAGTAATGGGGCGTTCAGTGCTGCCAGGCTGCCTCTTTTCCACGATTAGAAAGGATGTGGGAGGTCAAGTCAACTGTATCAGAAGCGAGATACTTTCTCATGATTACAATTTCTTAGCAGACAAGGAAAAATACTGTTCAAAGATCCAGCCTCTCATAGAGTGGCCACTGGCTCTAGATGGAGCTTCAGTCAGCCGTACTAGGAGGACTGGACTTCACAGCCAGCAGCAGGTGTTCTGGCGCAAAGATGAATCAAAAAGGCACCATTTTTCTGGATGGTGTCCCTCCTATGGTATCAAATAACACAAACACACAGTACCAATCTGCACTTTGGAGGCAACATTCAAATGCTCTCAGTTCTAGTCCGCAGGGCTGTATCTGGGGCTCACAGAGTCTGATTTCACAGGGGCTCCCTTTGTGTTTTCCTTACCTTTCTCATTTCTAGGCCTGTTGAAGCACATCGTACAGCAGCCAACACTGCAGAGAAGCAAAGGCTATCCATTAGTCAATGCCATACAGTAAAGACTGCCTGCGTAATGGAATCATAAAAGCAAAGCAGGGCATAGAGCCAGAGAGGTCCAAACTTAAGTATACAGGACATGGTTACTGTTACTGAAGAACCCAACACATCGTCAGCCTCTCATTGTGATACGATAAACACTACTGGGTTCCTATACATATTCACATGTTGGATTTCATTTACATATGTATTTCCACTTAGAGCAGGGACGTCAGACTTCATTACTCAAGGGCCGGTGTCCTGCATGTTTTTGATATTTCCTTCTTCTATCATACCTGGTTCAATTGTTCAACTGCTGTGCGGAGAGCTCTGTGCAGAGTCAACGCACGGAAGGCTGCGGGCCCTGAAAACATTCCAGGACGTCTGATCAAGGAGTGTGCTGACCAGCTGTTCCAGGTGTTCACGGACATCTTCAACACATCACT
>JAPTHA010000003.1:12125157-12138071 GCA_029814585.1 Gymnapogon annona
CAGACACACACAATGAATCTGGTAACGAAATGTCATAGAATTGTCAGCTGATAACACAAATAAATATGGAAAATAGGGGATGACATTCATAGCTTCAAAAAACACAAACAAAACACTTTTCACTGCAAAAATTATTCCATAAAAAATGAAAAATGTCTCTGAAAAAAATGTTGCGTCGTGTCATCTCCATTAAAAAAAAAAAAGCCAAAAGTTTTACTTTGATGGGTCTTAGTAGGATATAGATGACAACATAAACATTGAACACTGTATCTGTGGTAACATCTATAATGTTCTTTATTTTGTTGACTAACATTCCTTGACCATTTTTCAAAGAATTATGTAATCATTCACCTACTTATTAACAATTTACTGTTGTCTTTCGATGCAAACCCATAATATGAATATGTCACTCGACATGATATGCAGGAAGTTTTAAGACATTTTACCACATTTACTTTTTGTAAATTGTACGAGTGATTTATTCAACCTACATTGTGGTGGAGTGATGATGAAAGATGCGTGGGTAATGATAAATCAAAGTTTTAAAGTGTTTTAGGTGCAAATGGGGGGCTCATGACACCATATACCCTGGATGTTCATTGAAAGAACAGATTTCAATCCCTCAGAAGGCTGATAACTGGAAAGGATAACGGATGACATGCATAGCTACACTGTAAAGAACATTTTTTCTGTCTTTCAAGAGTAATCTGTAAGTGGTGAACCTGCCCTTGACATCAGGGCCGAAACTGAATAAAAAACAACCATCACCTACAAACAAATGCATCACATGGAAAAGGAGAAGAAATGCTTTTGTTGGTCCCTCAATGGACAGACTCATTTTTTCACTGTGTTTTTTGTTTTTGTACACACACACACACACGCACACACATACACAAAGACAGAGGTCCAAACACACACTCCTGCACAAACATGACTGGCATACATGTATTTATAATGTGCAGGAACGAGTCTGAGCAAGTGTGTGGCCACATGGTTAGGCAACCCCAGCAGTTGGGGGTTCGGTTCCTTGCTCAAGGGCGCCTTGGCATTGCCCAAGCAGTGAACTGCCACCTCCCCAGCTCCCAGTCCACATGCACTAACTGGAGATGGGACTCAAACTAAGGCAGTTTGAAACATGGACAACGGGGGTACCTTTCCAAAGGTTCTACTAATGCTAGTCCTGTACACAAATTCCAAATGTTTTATATATGATTATTTTATTTTTTTAATCGGATAATATTACAGTTATGTTGATACACTACAAAACAAAATCAACCAACCCACAACAACAGGGTCAACACAACAGGAAAAAAATCACACACAGCACACAAAAAAAGCACAAAGAAACAAGACACTGACAAAGACAAAACAGACAACCATACGAGACGCACAGAGGCTTGTGTTGACCTTGTACTTCCTAAGTCTTGGAAGCCCTTCTTGAATGCAAAGACTTTAGTTGAAAACCTTTTATGTATGTGGCATATGTTAGGTGCGAGTCTTCAGTGGCTTGTTAATTATGTTTTCTATTTGAATACCTGAACTGCAGGACACTTTCAAAGTCAGTTTTGGTAAGAAATGAGCTCCATATATATGGATATGTGTTGCCTATTATACTCTCTTCTTCACTTGTTGAACTCTTCTAAGTCGTGTTCGTGTGTTTGTGTGTTCGGCCACTTTAGTCTCACCATGACTGCCAATTCTGGGACGTTTCCCACCCTGGTCCCCTGCCTTCCCTGGGCTGTCTGCCTGGGTTATATTAGCCCCGATATATTGACCCAGCCAATCAGATGAGACTGGTGTTTGTGTCTTCCTCTTGTGTTTTTTTCTTTTTTTTTTTTTTTTTCCCAGCACCACTCCTTGGGGAGATAACTAGATGTTACCCGCCTGCTGCTACCACTGCAGTGGATGGCCCTCTTTTTGGCCACTGGATAACAAGGTTGACTCTCCGCTGGAGGAACTTTTCAGCTCTCTGTTCCGCCTGGCTAAAACAGACAGCGCCTCCGCTAACAGACTCTGTGGGCGTTCAGCTGCACTCCGCCGCTTCCCTCTGGAGAGATTCTTCGGTGTGTCGGCGGATAGTCTATGGGTGTGTGTGTGTGTGCGTGCAGGAATGGCCTCTTCATACATATGCATGTGTCAGTTCTTGGCCCCCGAGGAGATCTAGATCGCAATTATTACAGAATTATAGCCTGAGGGGAAACAGGTACTTTGAAATGTAAAATATTAACTTACATAAGGACATAATATATTCCAGAAGCAAAGTTTTATTCCTTGACAGATGGATTATTTCCTCAGAAAATGGACTTGTGCGTACATAATTGACAGCTTCCCAGTTTGATCTTGTTCCTACCTGTCCCCTGGTGTGAAGCATCCAAACATCTGGTGCATTTGGAAATTGGGACGCCAAGGAATGTGGAATCTATACTCTGGTGCTTAACTGGGTCAGTTCAGTGCACTTGCAGAATTGGAATTTATATATTCACAGCCTTAACTTCTCGTGGAATTGAACGAGAATCATGTTCGTCCTGGCAACTGGACAGATGCTCTGACCAGTGAATCTGAAACCCTGTGCACATAAACATTTGCACGATGAGAATTTAATACTGTTTGATGTTCCGTTTCCTCGTGTCCGCGATGTCAACACAATTCTATGTAAGATCTGCTGTCTTTCTGTCAAACTGTTGCCTTTCGTTTAACAACAAGACAGCCAAATTTGATCTACAAACCCAACATGAGCCTGGCTGTGAAAACCATCACATGACCCCATCGGTCTCCAGATCACAGATCATCTTCCAGAAACGGGTTTAGAATTAATTTCGCCATTTAAAGTGGTGTCACTGGTGCCTCATCAGATTTCAGTGCTATTTTCTGTCTAGCTTTAGCTCCTCTTTTCCCAGCAAGACATGACATTTTACAAACAGACAGGTTTTTAATAAAACATTTTGTAACTGCCACAGAAAGGGGGCCACTAAGCCCAGAAAACAGCTAACCTTGTTTTTGTGACAGGCGAGCAAAGCTTTGCGGAATATGACAGGGACAATTGCACGAAGAGCCTCAGAGGAAAGCTCTTTATATTTTCTTCCCCATACAATTTATTTTTTTGATGCTATTCACAGAATTTTCTGCCTGCATTTCGTGGCCTCTGCCATCTCTCTAGGCTTTTCTCTCTTTGTCTCCATCACATTTTCTCATTTTTCTTGCCTTGCTCTAAGAGCCCTATGGTTTACTGGCAGAGTCACCCTGTCTGGTCTCAGATGAATGCTCTATATACATATACTGTAGAATTATATATAAATATATCTATGCTGTGTGTTTGCAACAGCAGCAACAACAGTCTAGGTTTTGCCCTTAGAGAAACCTCAATGTACTCTCATTTTGATTTCTCAGTAATGGACCGAGTTGACAACCTATGAAAGAGCACATCGTGCACTGAAAAAATAAATTAAAGTCTGGTGTCCATACATCGCCTTTCAAAGGCAATAGAAGAAAAGGTATGGAACCACTATGCGTCATGACTTTTCTTTACAAATAATTTGTTAAATATTGGTGTTGTGAAGGGGGTTTTACAATGCAAAAGTATACAAAAGAAAAAAAAGTTGATTCCAAGAAGAGAATCACTTATGGGTTTGCTGAGGAGAAAAATGTAGATCCATCTAAAAAAAATTTTTTTTTAAGTGCATGTATTTTGGTGTAGCATGTGGCATGGGATCTGTTGATTATGTTGCATATTTATTTGCTTTAGGCCATCATACTGTGATGCTAAGTGACCAGCTTTTAAACTATAGACACTTTCTCATGGATAATTACTGCAAAGAGAAACTTTCAACTGCAACAAGTGAACCCGGACTGTTGCAGTGTCCACATCTGAACTCCATTGAGAATCAAGAGATGTGTGGGAGAAGACTTTCCACAACTATCATCAACAGAAGAATATATAACTGGCCAAAAATGTATGCAACTCTAAATAACCGTTACATGACATTTTTGTTGACAGTGAATAAACACTGGTCGTACAAATGATACCACAGCAAATGCATTGTATAAGGTCATCAAACAAAATACTGCCTGTGTGATATGCTATGTACTACAGGAAAAACCCCATAAAAAATCATGAAATACTTTAGTTTCAGTGTTAACATTATTCTACATGCAACTGAAACATTACAACATTGACATATACATATTTTAAAGTGCACAATGGAATGCATTGTCTTTAGGAATGTACACTAGGGACAATTTATTTTGGAAATTGGCACTTATCAATGGCCTTTATAGTTTCAAGTGTCATATCTTCACTGATAATATCAGGAATGGTTATAGGTGTTCATTTTTTTACTCTTTGCAAGAAATGCGATTTCAGTTAGGGTGGCAGGGTTGTGCAGTGGTTAGTACCATCACCAGACATCAAGAAGGTCCAAAGACCTGCACCTTAATGGGTTAATTGGTGGGTGGGAGTATAAAAGTGAATCAAGGGTGTACCCCATATGAGAAAGGCCCAACCCCCCCCCCCACAACCATCAGAAAACAGCCGTATTTCAATTGTACTGCCATATGTCATATGGTGTTGTCATGACATTTTCATATTTACCTAATTTAACAGAATAGACCACTGAAAGCAGGAAAGTCGATCGTTTTTATTTGTATGAAATCTGTATTCAGAAGTGTCATGTGTACATCTGGTACACCATTAGTTTAAAGGTCAGGAAATGCACAGCAGATCTCAGCCATATTGTGTCAGCTGTCATTTCAAGAGGACAAAAAGGTCAGCGTTGCAAAAGTTAGGAAGACTCATCCGATCACAGAAGATACACCTTCACACTTTAAAACAATTGGTCAGTGTTTTTTTTTTTTTTTTTCACATGGGGACAGGAATGGTAAACAGATAAGCAAATCTAATCCAAAGGTTATCAAGTGACCAGTCAGTGTATTTATGTGCAAAATGTCTGGTAAGAACAGGAGATGTTATTGTCACACTTTTACAAACTGACTGGATCAGATACAGAACACACACGTTTAGAACCAATGAGAGAAATGTCACGTCTGCATCCGGACTACCAATAGGGCTCAGAGTGGAGGCTATAGGTTATCCAAGATGAACAGAAAGGACACCGGGAGAGATCAGGGAGGATAACTCGGTGTGTTGAGAACCTTTACCGAACTTAACCCTTCCACAACTTCACACTCCAGAGTCTTTTTATATCACACAATTGAAGTTATGGGATTTGATATCCTTAGCCGAACTCATTAACTGGCTCTTCTTATGTATAAAAAAAAAATTAAAAAGAAAAGCTTTTCAGCAAATAGTCAAAGTTCTAAAGACATTTGAGACAGGGCGATATGCCGGTACAGTGTGTATTAGTTGACTAAACTGCTTATTCACAAGAGTACTCCAGTGATTTGCGTAATGCGAGTCCTTAAAACCTGAATGGTGAAGAGAAAAAGAAGGAAAGGTGACTTTTCAGGTGTGGGACTCTTTAGATGTGCTCAAAGGAAGGGTTGAAGAGTGATGCTGAGCGATCTCCAGTGGAACACATCACTCCAGTACGACAGGCTGATGCAGATCAAAGCCAGATGACTGCTGGGAGGTTTCAAAGAGCGGCCGGCGTCTCATTACATCCACAGCTTTCATGTGAAATGTTGATGAAACAGACTGTCTCGGCCCTGTCTTCCCATCAATCAGCCGATACTTGACAAATGAATTTACAGACTCCTCAAAAAGTGGCAAATGTAAACCTCACTTAACTATAAGTCTGTGGAAAGAGGATTCAGATTCGAGTTCAACTTGTCAAGACCATAAATAAAATATGTCTTAATATATTGCTGACTTTTAAATTACAGGTTTGTGTGTTTGTGTGCTGTTTGTTTGTTTGTTTTCCGCAGCCATTAGGGTTTAACGTAATAACTGGACTCCCTCTCTCTGTGCATGTCAGGACGTTAAGGATAGGGTTACCACAAATAGGAACACACTGCACTTTATAGTTAATGGTGTTTAATGTCGATGTGTTTGGAAATCGGGCTTGTTAATTAAACTGCTAACTAGTATGCATCCTAAATCAAGTACTTCCATTAGTACACATACATGCAATATAGTGTACACAAATCAAATCACAAGATGTTTTGCATTTAATACAATGAGGTGCAATGTTTTCACTGCTTTTTAATGGTTAACCAGTGATTAAAATGTGCGGGAATATCACCCATTAAACTTAACTACTGTATATTATCTGTTGCATTATTCACTAAATTGTATTGTGTTTTTCTATTAGCTTCTTTTGTTGAATTGCCAAAACTTTGTACAAAAAGGTGCTCATTTTCCTCATCCGTCATTTGTAGTCCATAATCTTGCACTGCGTTGTCAAGATGACAATTGATTGTTGAGAAGAAATGTCCAGGATTCTACACTCAACTTTTCAACTTCTCTGGCCATATGTCAAGATTCAGGTGTGCAATGCATTTTCCTATAACCCAGGACATTCATCCATTTTTCTTATTCACTGTGCATTGACTGTTGTTTATTCATATGCAACAAACTCTGTGAAGCCCTTTGAGATATTCTTGTTGTGATATAGGACTCTACAAATAAAAGTGAAATGAACTGAATTGAATTCTACTGGTTCACTGGTTGTATTTCTATCTCACCCTCTGTCAATCTGAAGTGTGAATATACACTAAATATGGTTTTATTGGGATAATTCAGTAAGAGCTACTTTTTCTGGAGATTTAAAAACATGTTTTTATTTATTTATACCTTAAGGTACAGGGTTACAAATATATGTTAGATTTGAGTATGCAAGTGCCTGTCTTTGTTGTGGATTTAAAAACAAACACACACACACACACACACACACACACACACACACACACACACACACACACAGGTCTTTGATTGGTGGAATTTGGAGCCCTTTATATGATGTCTGTGGTCAACTCATGTCTTGGTATCTTCTTATTTGTCATTATCGTGTTTGAGTAAAGTAGCCTGAACCTGAATGGCTCAGTTACCTTCACTGACACAACACATGCAGCACCTGTTTGTTTTCCACATCTCATAGTGTTTAGTACAATAACAGGACCCCCTCTCTGTATGTGTAACAGGACGTTAAGGACAGGGTTACCACAAATAGGAACATGCTGCACTTTAAATAGTTAATGGTGTTTACTGCCGATGTGTTTGAAAATTAGCCTTTGCACTGATAACTGGTATGCATTAATACCAGACGGGCTGTCTAACTCACCTCAAAAAATTTATATAAGACAGCGCTATGAACAAGAGAGTTGGCAAAACCAAAATGTCACATGGTTCTAATCTTCGTCCAAGCACCATTCCTGATAAAGAGCAAATGGCAGCACGAGTGAGCCAGCAAAGTGAGACCATGACAGCAATGAAGAACTTCATGGAGGAGCTACGTACCAAACACCATGTTGAACATGAAAAACACCGAGCAGAAATCCATGATGAAATCGTAGCACTCCGAGCCAAACTCTGGGCTGTCAATGAAAAACACCAAGCAGAGCTACGGGATGATAATGACAAACTCCGAGCAGAACTCTGGGCGGACAACGAGAAGCTCCGAGCAAAACTTCAGGCGGAACAAGGTGAATGATCTAGACGACAGTATGACACTGGTCGAGAGTCGCAGTAGCGATGCAGGGCATGGGATAGCCCAAAATGCGAAAGGACAGAAACAACTTGAGCAGAAGCAAAGAAAAATGGACCAGTTCGAGAACGACAGAAGAAAAAATATCCGTATCCTGGGAGCTAGAGAAGGCATCTTCTGTGAATATCCTCATACTCACGCCACAGTTATATTTGTGTTCACAAATGCTTAACAATGGAAAATAAATGTTGTCAATCAACTGGCAGCTTAACACAGAATCTAATAAAACTTCATGTGAGCACAGAAAGACACAGAGATCTTGCATGTTGACCTTTTAAAGACTTAACTGTGTGAATTAAACTGATTCCAGGGACTTATTTTCTGAAAATGATTCAGCTCTGTGTTTCTTTTTTCAACAAATGTAATTGTTTCAACAGTGCAAAGACGTCCTGACAGCCAGCTGTGTCGACGTCAGATACCGTTATCCCATTGTTCAACAAGCGGTGAAGTTCTCACATCCATAAAAGAGCATATCAAATACATAATATTCCATCGAAGGCAACCAGCCTGAGGGAGATCCCATCTGATTTTTTTCTTTCATCATTAAAGAACTGACTTGTATAAAATCGAATAAATGTCCTTTTCCAGCTGTTGAGTGCCCTTCCTTGTTTAAATCTGAATACACAATACTTTTAGTTGACTACATATAGTATAAAATATAAAATACAATATAACTGAAATTCAAGCAATATCTGTGTAAATGGATAGTAAGTGCATGGTTTTCATAATCTCACTGGATGAAAAGCCCTTCTTCTTGTAATTATAAAAAACAAAAAAACAAAAAAAAACAATATCATGGCATTTATAGCCAATTATAAACCTCCAAAAGACACTTCTGAAATATGCCACTGACTGAGTGAACAGAGACAAAATACAAAAGAATAATAGACAAAAAAGAATAACGGAAAAAAACATTATATAGGTCTCATTATTTTGAGATACATTCAGACAGAGATACAGTAGACAGAGTATGGATATTGGCTATTTTGTTTATGCAAACCATGAATACATTCAATCTTAGTTGACTTTATTAGATCTGTATTATAAAAGGGAAATGGATTCTCCATGTGTGTGTCTTGGGCTGCACACAAAGAGATGACTTGTGCAGTTTCGCACTTGTATATGTTTGGATCAGAGTAGCAAAAATGGAAAGTTGATAAGAGTAATATTTTGGAAGTTATTAGTAGTTTTGTAATACAGTTGCCTTACAAATCTTGGCATCATACAGTCATCGCTGAAGTGGGTTAACTAGCAGCATATAAACAGTGAGGGTGTGTTATCATGGCGTCAAATTTCATGTGCAGAAAGAGACTTGCCAGCTGAAAGGTTATTGAATTATTAAATGGAATATTCAATAACAATGGCAGAATGTGGAATATATATAATTCCTCCCAATTGATGGCAAAAATGAACATGTCCTGTTAGAAACATAGGACCAAGGACATATTTGTACAACTGACAATTGTACAAACTATTCTGTTCATATTGGATGAGCCTTGACCCTGAACACTAACGCTAAAATTAGTAACACCATCACTAACGTCAGGTATATTTTACCTCGATATAATATCCCAGATAAAATACAGTTTCGATCAATTTATGTTAAGTAGTATGTAGTATCATCTCTAATTTCCCAATATACTAAAGAAGATAAAATAAGATAAAACTTTTATTTTTTTCACACAATATAAAAAAGGTACCATGAGGCACCCTTTAAAAAGGCAACAAAATCATTGAAAAATCAGGTCTTCCTTAACGAGAAACTTCCAAACAAAAAAAAATAATGCATCTGGATACTCGTTCTTTGGTCCACCCATTCCTGGGACATGTGAGCCTGGTCTGGTCAAGGCACAGCCCTCCTGCATCACTGACAACAGTGGGAGAGATGGACAAAAATGGCATTTATTCAGAGGGGGAAAAATGACTAAATTTTTTTGACTATATCAATTTCTTTGGAAATTACCATTAAGTGACGTTTATTGCCATTATACTAATTACTATTATACTAATTACTACTGTTAGTACTGTTTACATTGTTACATTGTTACTGCCCATCTTATTTATTTCTATTTATACTGACTGTGGGAATTTTTGTTGTCACCTTTGCACTGCAGCCACTTATGGCTTTGGATTCACTTCTGCAATCTTGCACTTTTGTATTTTCCATATTTATTTTGTGTTATCAGCTGCCAATCTATGTCATTCTGTTTCCAGATTCATTATGTGTCTGTGTAATGACAATAAAGGAAGTCTAAGTCTAAGTCAAATTAAGGATTACATGCAAAGTCTGGGACATCTACTCACCTTATGAATACATGCATTTAGTACAGGCAGGGTAGTAATGGGGAGGACACACTGGTCCACACCCGTAAAATATGTTACTCTTTATCACCAATGTTGGGTTAAAATCACCAAAATGCATACCTCTTGAAAAAAAACAAAACATGAATGTAAGGAGGGAAACTAACATACCATTAATTACATCAGTGAGAAGACTAAACCTACCCAAAAACCCGTGTAACTCAGACAGAAGCAACACAATGAAAATCCTATGACAAGAATTGTCTGAGTGAAAATCACCCGACGGCAGTGTTCTTGGGTTAAGGGATGAAAACAAACCTGGATACTTCAATGCATGTAAAAATCATGTTAGATGACCTTAATAATGAAGAGAAACTCTTGGTACCTTACAAAAATAATTACATTTTTAAACTGAAACTTTGGAAAATTGACAAAAGAAAATCACCATTTATACAAATTTCAAAGCAAAGCACATATTATATATGTATATATATTTTGTATGTATGGCCTTATTATTATTATATATTATTATACATAATATTATATTATAATATTATATATATATACATATATATATATTATTATTATTATTATTATATGTATAGATGTCTGAGTTATTAATTGAAACATCAGTGTACTTCGAGGCAGATGTTTGCTCTGAACTGAATTTGGTGTGGACTGTTGTTTAGGGTTGTGTTAAGTTTGTCTCTATTATTATTCACTTTTATTTCTTCAGCATTTCATATTCTGTCATTTCATTGCTGTTCTCCTGCAGTAAATTTAAGTTTATTAAATGCATTGGTAAATGTATTTCCTTTTGTATTTATATTTTTGCTCGTGTGTGTATATGTATGCTGCTGCTGTAAATGGAAATGTCCCCGAGAGGGACAAATAAAGGAATCTAATCTAATCTAATCTAATCTAATCTAATCTAATCTAATCTAATCTAATCTAATCTAACCTAATCTAATCTAATCTAATTAATCTAATGTAATCTAATGTAATCTAATCTAATCTAATCTAATCTAATCTAATCTAATCTAATCCTCAAGACATGAGGGGATACACAATTACTCACCAAATCTGTTTTCATTGCACTTATTTGTATTCACCTTTTATCCATGCCCTGATTTTTAAGTATTAGACTATTTTCATGCTCCATGCTGTTACGGTGTTGGGATCACACTTCACAGTGTCAAGAGATTCTCACAGATTTCCCTGCAGATGGAGTTAATGGAAGTAAAGCAGCTAACCTGTGGTAGGAGCACACTGACACAAAGCCTGTAAAGCTACAGTAGGAAAAAATGCTTGTGTGACTTGGTCTTGGTCCAGTCTCAAGCCAGTTGTGACACTATTTAATAACTAGAACAAATCCTAATGTTTGACTTCTTATTGCTTTTAACAAAAACTGTAAAATCATTGTATAATAGCAATAATGCTTTAGAGCAGTGATTCTCAACTGGTCGGTTGTGACCAAAAGTGGGTTGCGGAACTGTTTTCAGTAGGTCGCAGCAGGCAATAAATAATGCAAAATAATTAGAATAATAATGTGTACTTTTATTTCAGAGAATACTTTTTTCAAATTTGTTTTTTTAATATTCATTTTGAGTTTGTGGATAAAAACTGAAGAAACTGAATTTATTCCATTAAAAAAAGCACACTTTTTCAGTATTTACCCACTGATAAGGTAATCAGAAGAAACATTAATTTAGTATACTTGAATATTTTTGAATTGCACTTTTTGTTTGAATATTTTTTCTTTGATTTGGGTCACGCCTTGTGATGGTGGTTCCTGAAGCCGGACCAGTTGAGAACCACTGCTGTAGAGGGAGAGCCGTTGAACTGGAGGCATAAGGCTGTAGGTCAATGTGACACTGCTTCATTGAAAGATCTTTGTCTATTTTGTGCCAAATTCAGGAATTTGTCACCAAAGAAAGCCCTTATAAAGGTTTTTGTCCCTTGGATGGATATGCAGATGGATATAATGACTGGCATTTCCGTCTGTCAGTCCATCTTTGTTTGGTTTCTTCAGTATAACCAGAAAACCATTCAGAGTATTGCTTGAATAAATACTGGTTTTCTCTAAAGGCTTTTACTGTCAGTACAACACTCAGCACCCTGTGTCCTTTCATCCTCAATTTGAGGAAATAAACATCTTAGTCTAAGGTGGACAGACGGTTGTTGAAGGAACTGCATGTGCAGACATTTGCACAGTAGTTCTACAGAAGGTAATTGAAGAGCCGCATTTAAAGCGCCATGGTCAATGCATCGTGAGTTTTTTTTTTTTTTTTTTTACAGATATTTGCAGACTTTTTAACACACATCTCTATAAGGTTTGTCTGTTGGTTCCAATTAAATTTGGAATTAAATACCTTAAAATGGGGGTGAAGAGAACGTGAGAAAATTTAGCAGAATGTTTATTTGGACGGAGACGTGAAGTGAGAAGATTTGGTTGGTCAAGGTTGCTATATGCATGTTTTTGTTTTCTTTAAATCCTTCACGCTCTATGATCATGTTGTCGGGATCAGACCATGTGACGTTTTCAAAAGCGCCATTACACATAAACTAGGTCACCTGCAGCGACACACTTTGGGACTGTCTACAGGTTTTTCTTTGACGTTGATAGATCATGTAAAATCAGAGATATGATCATTTGAATATGATGGTAATAAACTATCCAATCCTACTTTATATTTTCATATTTACAGGCAGTGTTTACTATGTAATGTTCCATTTCATGCTTAATTGAGCGTGTTTGGTTTATTTTTATTTGAATGCATTTCATAATTCAGATTTGATGATTTTTGTGTATTTTTGGTATCCAGTATGTAACAAAGTAAGTTGAAAGTGGAAAAAATAGACACCAAACATGCATAACACAAATCTATCTATCTATCTATCTATCTATCTATCTATCTATCTATCTATCTATCTATCTATCTATCTATCTATCTA
>JAPTHA010000003.1:12227586-12238133 GCA_029814585.1 Gymnapogon annona
TAGATTTTCAACTGTCGCTCTTTTCTTCTTCTTCTTTGTCCTCCTCTGTTCCCCGATCGATTCAATGTGTCCTAGAGGCATGTGTGACCCTATACGACACATTATACACGCTGTACGTCGGGCCATCTGCACAGGACAAGGAACAACTGTTATCCAGCCAAGGCGCTCTCATTTGCAAAACAGACACACACACACACACACACACACACACACACACACTTTCTCTCCCGCTCCTATTATTTGTTATTCTCTCACACAAATGTGCTCTAAATCTCATCTCCTCCCACAATAAATATATACATACACCTTGTAATATCTCTTAGGCGGTAATTTTCCAGCACCATAAAATGAGTCATTTGTCTCCTCTATATTTTCTCTCTCTCTCTCTCTCTCTCTCAGCCGGTGGGAAGGAGGAGCACGCTGCGAGAGTGCCGATGCTGAGATTAAAACCTGATGGAGGGTGTCTGAGCAGTAGATGTGTGTTGTGGAAAGAAAGAGGGCGGGGATTAAACCAGTATCGCAGGGTCTCTTCTGGGTGTTGGAGACCTGCTGTGGAGGTGGAGTGCTGATGGGGCACTCTTGCATGATGAGGACACACACATTTAATACATACTACATACAGGGGGGGCACCCAACACTTCTTCTGCATTATTTATGAAATGCTGCCATTATCTCTTGTTTTACACCTTGCATCAAGTGAGTGCCAGGAATTCAGTCGTGTATTGGTGTGTGTGTGTGTGAGAGAGAGAGAGAGAGATAAAGGCTTGGTTTGTGTCAGATTATTGATTAATTAGGAAATATTGAAGAAACAGGCAAGAACTGTTGCCATTAATAAAACTGGAGCACCAGTATCTTGTGAAGCAAACAATGTGGGGAACAATGTACAAGCATTCCACCTGAAGTCTACAGGTTCAGAGAGAAGAAAAAAAAAGAAAAGATGCCAAAAAAAGAAAAAAAAGATATGAAACAGAAAAAAAAAAAGTTGTGTTCGTGTGTCCATAAAGTGTGAGTCTGAGGAGATGTAGAGTGTGGGCGGGATTGTGTTCTGAAACCTGATCTGAATCAAGGAGACATTGACGAATGACAGCGTCGCTCGTACAAAAGTAAATTTCAGTGACGAAGGTAGTCTTTTAGTCACAGTGACACACAATACGCCATCACGCTCTTGGTTGTAGTTGTCTGCGCCATACGAACGTAAGCTAATGGATGCTGCGTTGACGGATTACCACGGTTGGTAAATCTCAAAATGTTCTCAACTGAAAGACAAGCGACTGTCGGTGTTCTTGTGTTACAATACATAAAAAGCCCAAGTGTGCGTGTGACACATGTTCCCAGATTCTGATAAAGGGCAACAAAATCAATCTGAATGTAGACCGTGCACCAAAAATAAAGGCTGACATGAATTTCCAATGGAATTCTTTGATTGTCTAAAATAAGACTTCAAAAAAGAAAGACTGGGCTTTAATCTGCTTCGAGGTTCAACATGGAACCACAACGAACAATCCACTCTAATACGTCAGGCTTCCGCAAAGAAGAAAGAGACTTTTTTTTTTTTCCTCATAAAATCACACGTTCATCACTGAATGTCTGTAGAAGCTGCTGCCGCGGACAGACATTGTCGTTTGGACAAATTTTATACCGTCTAGGTTTATTCCAGTTCAAAGTCCATTCCCTTTTGCTTCTGCCTGAACATATTTTTTTTGTTTTGCCTTTAAAAAGACAGTTGCTCCTTGTTGTCCTCCTCTAACTAGATTTTCTTAACAAGCTGCGATCAATAATAACTATGTAATTTGACATGTATTAACTCTTTACTGTAAAAGAAATGCAGTACCTATGTATCCACATGTGTTCTTGCTTCAGTGACCCCCTTGTGTTACCTTTGTTGCTGAATTGAACTGTAAACCTGGAGAAAAATGGTTTGAAATGTCACTTAAATCTCATTCTAACCCACTACAGTGACACCTGCCTCCACATTAATCCTTTCATGCAGAATAGTTCTAAGAACTATCCATCTTGATTTTATTTCTATGAACTACTCTTCTTTTTTGTTGCACATTCCCACAAGCAGGAGAAATCATTGTATGGAGCAAAATTCTTTAAAACAGGATACAACTTTCACATGATGTAAAATTTGCACTATTTATGTTCAAAATCTAAGTCCACATTTGAGAAACCCCACAGAATAATATAGAATATGATACAAATACAACAGAGTGACAATCTCTGTAAAGTGTTCAGTGCTGCCTGTGTCAACAACAGAGTGAATGGGGATTGAGCATCAAACATCCCATAATCACTGATCTACAACAGAATGAACGTGTCCACAGCATACTGTCTTCTCTTCATCTGCTCATGGACCAGACATATATTCTTTCTCTTCTCAATTTCACACAGGGAGCAGATAGAGAGGGCTGCAGGTGACACACCCACGGGAAAGACGAAAAGACCACATGAAGTGTTTATCACTGTTAACTAACAAATGTCATTTGTAGATCTATTGTGTGAACTGACTGACTGTTGAAGAAAACCAATAGGACTTATACCTGTGATCTGGTCAGAGCTGTGATCACCGTAACACACTCTCCTTTTGCAAGTCATGTAGCTGCTGGAGAACCATGAAAAGACCCTGCCTCGGAGTAGGAACTAAAAAGGTTCTATGAATTATGGTTGTAATTCGTAATCCCTATGCTGCGGAAATACACAACAATAGGTGCTAAGAACTAAAAGGTTTCTACAAACTACAGTAGGCTCCTCCAATGGAAAAGCTACAATAGTGGTCACTACACTGGAACAGCTATTTTAAAGTCTTTTTTTTGACATAGGTTATTATAATTCGTGCATGAAAGGGTTAATGTTGTATTTATCAACGTGCTACTTACGCTGTAACACCAGCTTGAGTAACCCATGAAAACCAATTAAAATCTTTACATTTAGCACACGCTGTAGAATACGCTTCGACATCCCCTGCTGTTCATAATTGTGCTGTATTAGTTTACCAACACAGAGCCAATATTAGAAGTAAATAAGACACTGGAATACTTCGATCCCAGCGGCCTGCCCTGGGGTCTCATATTGCAGTTTATTATATGGTCATATAGTGCAATTATAAGACTTAATGAGTCCCACTAGAGATCTGCCACATTACAGAGCCTGCTACATGTTAATTAGAACATATGAATAATGTGATTTTTAGATACAGAGGAAAGAGTCGAGTAGTTTTGTGACAGTTCACATATCATAGTAATTATCTATAAGGTCAAATGGGACTTACATCACTTGGAACGATCTAAATGGGATGTTTTTATTGTTATCTGAGTGTCTGTTTCTTCTTCTACACTTACCTGCGAATATATCCCAACTATTCTATTACATTCTTACTGTTGGATATGTGCAATTGCAACTAATGTGTTTTTTTTTTTCTTTTTTTAATAAGCGAGCTCTGGTCTCTTCTGAATGCCGTTGTTCCAGTTGTGCACAAGATACAGTTTTTACACAGTTATTACCAGATTTATCATCTTATCCACCTTTAAACAGAATGCAGCTTCATGAAAGAGTAGATGTCAAATCATTGTTTACAGCCAGAGGAACCAAAATAAAAGGGGAAAAACGTCAGCATTGGAAAACATACACTATCATTTTACAGCTCTCTCCTCTCATTCCAAGTCAAAATATTAAATATTAATATACATGTCCTGTCATGCAGTAGAGCTGAGCAGTAGAGTTTCATCCATGGTTATGTTTGATGGACTCTGATCAGCAGTAAATGCAGATAAATTCTTAGACTTCCTTTATTGTCATTATACAGACACAGACAGTGGGTCTGACAACGAAATGTTGGCAACCAGAAAAACACAGCACAAATAAACAAACAGTACGTAACAAGCCAAGAGTGGCTGCAGTGCAAGTAGGTCAAGTAGACATCATATAACTGTGTTTATGCACACACATCCACATGTATACACATGCACACACACACACACACATATTATATATATATATATATATATAAATTCTGATGTCAATCATATATTAAACCCCAGTGGTGCAACCTCAAAACCAGCAAAACCAGTTTCGCTGCTGACCTAAACATAATCAGGAATATATTTTTTAAATAGATTTTTTCCCCACAACTATGTATTAAATTATTCCCCATGGTCTATACTCATTTCATAGCTTTCCTAAGTTGGTTGCTCAGCTTCCAGCCCCAGGTGGAGTTTTGGAGGGCCGGGTTTATGTCAGAGTTTTTATCCAATCATTATTCACTATCATGTGTTGCCAGGGTCCAAAATCTGTCTCGAGGCCTTCAGAAGCAACAGTGCTGGTGCATGGTATCTTCAAGTAAATGAGAACAGACCTGTGTTGTTAACCAATCAGCGTCAAGTTTGGCTTCACTGGGACCAGCTAGCAGGTCTACAGCGTCAGCGCGTGTACGTCTTTTGGAAACGTGATAGAGAGAGGTGGAGCTATGCAAAGCTGTGCAGACAGGTCTGAGCAGACACATCACTGTGAGAAAGAAGAAATAAGGAAATGGATCCTTTGTGTAGCTCGATAGTTTGCAAGAATGGCACAGCAGGAAAAAAGTTTTATCCAACACTTTCAAGTTGATAACTGTGAATGTACCCCTGGGTGGCGGGCTCCGAAAGTAAGTTAATATTAATATTAATAATATATTGTTAATGATATATATTATCAACCGGCAGTGTGCTGGCGGTCATATAAAGATGTGTCTGGTCTATGTCTATTCCTTTTGTTTCTCTGTTATTAGTCTACTGAGTAGACTAATATAACTGTGTTGTACTTCACTTTATATTCAGGTGATGCAGCTGTATGTGTTTTGGCCTAAATACATCATGGGTAGATCCATGGATCAGAAGCATGGTTTTAAGAGGTGGATTAAATCAGGTAGAGCATCACTGCAGGCCCAGGTCTGAAGTGCATGGCCCGCCACTGTTAAAGCCTGCCTACCTGTCTGAAAACACCTATGATTTGACAAAAAAGGTAGTAAAGGTAGTTGGTGTGAAAGAAAATGCAGGAGACAGGATCGGCTCTAAGCAACCACTAAAGATAAGGCTGTACTTAGTAATAGTAGTAGAAATGGTCATATATCTTTGACGTATGCTAATATGAATGAAAAAACAGGAGGTTGCACCGGTGGCAGTAGGCTACCATTGTCCTACAAAGTAACGTATGCTAAGGTCATAGTATTTTATCAAGCCATTCCTCAGATATATTTTATAATAGCAACCAACAAATGGACATACAAAGCACTGTGGGTAGATGTAATATTTTAAAATAAACATACCGTAAAGGTCTATCCATGATGTGGTTTGGCTCATCAGCCTCACCTGTCCCGTGCTGTAAAGCTGTGTGTGAACTTTTAATCAGAACTCTCTATGAGGCCTGTTTGTTCACCATGCAGCACGGGTTCATTTCTGGTCATTATGTTCATTATGTGTACTTTAGTTTACTTTAAATGTTCTATGTTCCCCTTCAAACACTGCGCATTGGAGTCTCAATACAAACCGATCATGACGCATACCAATAGCGCACATACTGGGGATGTGGTTCTCTTTAAGAGACATTGCATTCACGTGGTGCAGATGTTTTTCTATGCTTGAACCTGTTCTATCCACAGTAACAGTGGGGTGTCTGGACTGACAATAACACCTCTCCCATAGGATTAAACCGACGTTGAGTCTCTATGTGCGCTGGGAAGAGACGACAGTGTTTTGCCTGCTACTTTTAATATTTCTTCCCCTCTTTTTTTATTTGTTATGTATTAAGCTTAAATCACTTTTGCATTCTTGCTAAGGAAATCGCGAGGCTCTCAATAGTTAGGGGTGTGATAAGTTATTGCTTTTAAGGCTCCAAACAGCCTGTTTAATATGGTTTTCACTGTCCCTGTTGGAACACATTTCTGTTTGTTCACACTCTGTTTAGAGGGCCCGTGTGTTATCAGGATTTCCAGCCCCCTTCAACACATTAAATAATTGAGAAGGTTGTGTGTAATGTGAGTCTGTGATCCAAGCCACATAAAAAAGTTTATTCTGTTTTGTGCCTCTGATGTTACACTATAGAGCTTTTTTGTTTTGTTTTTATTATAACAGTACAATGGTTGCCAACTACTGTGCATCAATTTGTCTCGCATTTAAGTGGAAATGAAAATATACGATGGGTATTTTTCCTACTTCTGAGTCCAATCTAGTTTAATCCTCTGTATACAACATACCATAATATTGCATCTCTGAACCCACAAAGCACACCCAGTCATCATTCTACCCATTTTGAATGTGATGGTAAATAGCAGTGGAAGTGGATGTCGCTGATAAGTAGTTTGACATTGTGCCGTGTTATTTTTTTAAGTGGGTACCTTGACATTATGAGAATGAAGAGGTTCGGAGATATCGCGCTCAAGTTTTCCTTCTACTTTTCATTGATAATTGTTATTATTTACAGCTTTTTTTTTTTTCATTTGACAACATTACACTACAGTCATATTTCTTCACCACCAGGCCACGCCCCCCCCCACCCAAACTAACAAGGCCAGAGGAGACAGCCAAAACAAAACAAAACCAAACAGCACGAGAGAAGCTAAGACAGGATGAAACAAATCAAAACAATACAGGTCACGATAAAACAAAACAGAATGGAACAAGACAAAATAAAACTTACGAGACACGACAAGACCAGACATTAACAACGCAAACTACGCAGTACGCAGAGAGACATGTTAATCTCACACCCCTCCATCCCACATGTTCAACTCTGGTATATGGAGCTGAGCCTATGTGGTGTATATATGTATATGGAGCTGAGTCTATGTGGTGTATGTCAGTCACATACACCACATAGACTCAGGTGATAGAGCAGGCGGTTTTTAAAAAAAAAAGTATGTAGACACATTTTCCACGTCATTTAAGAATGGTTGGCATATCTTATAGAAGTTTGCACTTCTCCTTTGCATCCAGTAGGTTATTTTCTCCAGTTTTATACCCATCGAAGAAGCAACACTGGAGAAAGTTGAAGCAGACAATGTGAGTAGTAGCTTATTGAATTGCTACGTTGTACTGCATATGTGTAACTCGCAATATGAGCCAAATGTATACCACCACTGTTGATGTTGCCATCGTTATGGACGCTTATGGCTCACTGAAGAAATAGTGGGGATGCGTGAATTACTGATTTCAAGGTTGTTTTGTTTATATAGATGAAATATTATTTTGATTCTGACAAAAGCCCGATATTGTTACCTAACATTAGCTAGCATTGCCAAAACATGTCTATTATGAGGTGTTGCACATCCACTTCAAGTCGAGATCACCAGCTCTTTATCTGTGCTGCCCAATTCAGGGGGAGGCAAATAAAGAAAGGATCTACATCAATACACACAGCTGAAAACAAACTGAAGTGATACACTGCTGTAAACAGACCAGGGGCCACGGCAGTATTTAAGACACTTAAATACACAGCGTACTGTTAAATACAGAAGAAAAACAAGATTTAAAAATATAGAAATAAATATGTCATTTACATGAATTAGTTTAGTCCCTTCTGAATTCTAACTGGTGCATTACTAAAACAGATGTTTTATTGAACATGGTCATAGAGACTCCACTGTAATAGACAGTTTGAAAGAAGAAATGGGTTTTGTGAAACCAATGCAACTAAAATAACTTAACTTGACTTAACCACAGGATAATATGAAATAAAATGTAATGTAACAAAACCGGACATCTCATGGGTATACACACACACTGTCACTCTCTCTATATATATATATATATAAATAAAGATATATATGATTATCACCAATCCTAATGTTCTTTAACACATGACTGCTTCTGTACTGGCAGTTCAATTCAATCTGTACAATGTGTTCAATAAGTATATTGACCCATTTTATGTGGCCACTGTGATGACAATGGAGCACAGATCGTACTAGCGGGCTCCCCATGTTTCAGTCTGCCAGTGAAGCGATAACCTCAGAATGTACCTGGTGTTTCTGCTTCTTAGCCAGACCCTGACAGCATGTTATATGAAGTAATCCATACTTTCTAGGGTGCAAGTGAGAAATTACTCTAAGCTGTCCAAAAGTTCATCCTCTCTCTGTGAAGTGAGCTGCAGTCAGTGCAGACTTTTTCGACATCTGAGTGTAACTCGTGTCAGATAAACTTTGCATGTTGTTTCTCCACTATCCAGTAATATCCGAATACACAAAAGTATTTCATGCTGATCCACACTCTGCTGCATCTGCTCAGAGTGGGGAAGCGATTGGTCTGGACTTAACACAGCAACCTGATGACAATGAGTTTAAACACTGAAATGCACTTAAAGCAGGCATTATGACTTTATATAAATACAAAAAGGTACAACAACAAAGTGCTTAATTGGATTGTTTTGTGCATTTGCCCGAAGGAAAATTCCTGAATGGGTCTGATGTTTTATTTTTATTGTAATAATAAACTTACTTTGTATAAGACAATAGATGCAGAAGCAAAACCAATGCTGACATTTACAATAAAAACACCGTAAAACCACTGTGAGGTGAAATTACCCACGGCAGCGGCAGAAACATGCATCTGCATATATTGTGTTTACTGTATATTTATATTCCTGTAAAAACCTCAAGCAGGTTGTATAGTTTTTATAGTTAAAAAAAAAGAAAGTAGTGAAGAAAAGCTGGAAGTTTCGCTTTGTTTAAGTTATTTATTGAACCCCGAGGTCTGACTAGAATTAAGGCTGGTGACAAAAAAAGAATCTTGTGATGAAAAAAGGATCAGAATATGCTGTGTGTCAATTTCAGTGTTTAAGAAGACGGAGCTCAATTGTACCATTAGGTGAAAAAAGAAAAAAACAAAACAAAATCAAATCAAATTTTTTGTCAATTAATCATTAGTCTTTTTTTTTCAATTATAGACAAATTCATGGTCATGGATAAAAGTTAATGAAAGCTGATGGATTTTAATCTGTGAAATTGTGATATTACAGCATTGCAGAATTTAAAAAAACACTAATTTCATCATTATCGCATCAGAGTAAGAAGAGTCTCATAATTAACAACCTTATGATTATAATGTGGAAACATCTTGTTCATCTTATTTTGTACTGCAATATGATAACTGTTCATTTTGTTAAACATGAAACTGATCATTAAGCAAATGGTTATTGAAAAAATGAATGAATGGAGTGTCATAGATGATCTCAGATTGTTTTCAGAATTCATGCACATGTTGAGGTTATTTTGTACGGTACTCACATTGTGACACACTGTCACTGATTGGTCAGTGCTGTCCCATGTCAACCATTATAACGGCACTCAGGCACCAGTGAAACATGATGTTCAGTAAATACACTTTAATATTGAACATTTAGGTCATGGTGATACTCCGTTACGTGTCTTCACTTGCAGTACAGATGTTGATACGTGGGACCAGAGATAAGCTTGAGTGCTATCAGCTGGAGATGATGTTTGTCATCAATCAGCCGGAGGCAGCGTCATTGCTCATTGATCAGCCTGAGGTTCAGGAGGCTCTGCGGATACGGTCCATGGATTTGTTAGAGACCTTTTGTAATGATAAATACATAATGCTTCATGATGTGGACGCTGCATCCTAATTGTTCATCTGTTTGTTCATCTCATCCTGTACGTTTTGAAATAATCTCTAATATGAAGGAAGTGTTCAGTTATCTTGCAATCTGTTCAGTACAGTAAAAAAAACAAAAAAAAATCACAATGACCAGTTTTACTCTAATGAATGAGTTTTTATATTACAACAGCAAACCTTTCATATTACATTGTGACACTGTCAGACCGTCACAAGAGTGATTACATTGTTTTTACACATCTCCCGTCTGTACATTTACATATATATTTCAATTGCACACCTTATACTCAGATTTTTTTCTTTTCTTTTTAAGACGTGTATCCCATTGTGTTGCTATAATATATAAGCATACTGTCTCTGGCAGAGACCACCTGAAATTCCATTGCTCAATTTGTATAATGACAATAAAGCCTATTCTTTCTCAGTTGGTAAGGCACTGGTGCATAGGGGACCTGGGTTCGAGTCCCGGGATGAACATCCAGTGTGGGTCCTTGGGCCAGACCCTTCACGCTGCTGCCTACAGCTGTAGCCACAATGTCTCATTGCGCCGGTACCAAGCCCAGATAAATACAAGGGTTGTGTCAGGAAGGGCATCAGACATAAAAAAAAAACAGCCAAATGAAATATGCAAATTAGATTTGCTGTGGCAATCCCAGAAGGGAAAAAGCCAAAACAATTAATCTATTCTATTGCCATAGGTTTATATGTCACCATTACTTGGTGTTGATTGTATATAGGGATCAGAGGTCATGCTAAATATTGACTGCAACTTTTAAAATCACTCATTCATTCATCTTCTGAACCCTCTTTATCCTTTGCGGGGGTTGCAGGCGTCACTGGAGCCTATCCCAGATTCTCAAGGGCGAAGGCGGGGTGGGGCAAGGCTGGGGGGGGACCCTAAACAAGTTGCCACTTCATCACAGGGATCATTCACACTGGAGG
>JAPTHA010000003.1:12304622-12316422 GCA_029814585.1 Gymnapogon annona
TCTTAGCACAACATAGACAATATATACATGATTGAAGTCCGGAGTCGATGATGAAACGAGGGCAGAGATGCACTGTTAACGGCACTCACAGCTCATGGGGAGGATTTCAGTTTACCCATAAAGACCCAAATGACGACTGACGACTAAAACCATCTATTGATCTGCACTGATTAATACCTGTTGAGGAATTGATGCCATCATTATGTGTAAATAATTGGCATAAAATATGGTTATTTATCTTTTCATGGTCATCACATATGACCCATTTGGACGATCAGAAGCCCTGTAGTTACCATGAAAACTCTCATCTTCTACACATTGATTCACCAGTAAAACCCATCAAGGACAGTAGATGGACACACTTAAGTCATTGATGTCTTTTTGTTCAGTTTTCTCTGTTCAAAAAACTTCTTCCATGTGTTCTTGTGTGACATAAAAGACGCAACAATACTCGCAGTTCATGGATTTTGAAGCTTTTATGCGTCTGAAAGGCAGTGGTTGAATGAAGGCATGGAGGTTGTCAAGGTCATTAAATATTATCACACACAACACAAAAACTAATCTACTCAGCAGTTTGCTTTTATGGCATCATTGTGTTGGACTCGTTCACACTGCTCTATTGACTCTCAGGTTATGTTTTTGTAGCAGTGTTAAGCACATAAAGTCAAATAACACATTGCAGGATATAGTGATGGTGACAAAGCCCAATGTCTGGTGTGGAGTTTTTTTTTTAGTCTTTGTGTTTTGTATCTGTTGTGATTCAGTTTCTATTGTTGAGTCATGTACGTCACACCTTCCTTGGTGTTGTAAATGTCATGATCTACCATATTTTCTGGACTACAAACTTCTTCCCCACTCTTTGCAGCCTGTGCCCTTTGCCACGAAACGTCCCTCTGACATCAACTGGCCAAAAATATATGAGATTAGCCAAGACTAGCCAAGGCAAAGCAAGAGGAGAGTGTGTTACACATTTCTCTTTCAACATGGGGACAAGTATTTTAAGTAAGGGTGCCAGTGGTGAGAAGAAAATGCATAATATAATGTTGATTCCGGTGAAACACCAGATTATAGATAAACGTTCTCATGGGGTTTGATATGGCTAAGGTGTACAGGAGAAGCTAGACAACATGGAGAAACTATTGGATCAAGGAGAAGGAAATTACTGGCGATACAGTCATCAAAGCCAGCATTTGTGAAAAGGCACTTGTAATCTACCAGGACCTGAAACGAGAAAAGACAGAGGGCTTCCCAAGAACCACCAGTGGAAGACTTCAAGGCAAGCAGTTATCAGTTCAATCGGTTGAAGACGCATGGGAATTCATTGGGTGGTCAGGTACTGGGAGGGTGTTAGTACTGATCTGTCTGAGAGTTTATTGAGCTCTTCCAAGAACTTGTTATTAAGGAAAGCTCCCTCCTCAACAAGCATTTCATGAAAGTGTGGCGAAACAGGGCAAAACCAGTGTATATAAATTTGAAAAGAAAAGAAAAGCCTCTGTTCTCCTTCTTCAGCTGCAGTCATCCGTCTCCAAGGTAAATACATAAATATTTACAACATATTTCTGTGTGAATATCTCATGTTACACTGTGGACATCTGCAGCCTATAGGGTGGTGCTATATAAGTATTTATTTCTTTTCAAATTTAGTGGCAATGCCTTATATTCAGGTGCGCTCAATAGTCTGGAAAATACAGCACTTTTTAACTTTTTCATGCATAGTGGTCACTACAGTGAAAGAGCTATTGTAAAGTTGTTTTATCTTATACAATTGAGTCTTAATGTCGCAGTTGACATTAATACTATTCTATGTAACAAACTTGACATGTGGACTATATGGACAAAAGTAGTCATGTACTTCTTTTCTAACAGGGGCCACAATCATAACGACATATATAATACAGTTTTATATGCCAATAAATGTCATTGTGTTATTTGTTTAAAATGTTCACTTTGCTTGCAAATTGTTGCAATCTGACAAACGGGTGCCAATAATGAGCCCAACTCTGCTGCGTTTGTGAAGTCCTGTGCTGTAACCCACCTTTTATCCCATGGGTCTTATTCTCAGTGTCCAGGTCTAAGCGGCGACAGATCAGGCCGCGGATTCACATTAAACCGTAGTGCAGCTGCTCCAGGAGAGTTGGCCAGGATCCTCCTTCATCTAGGTCAACAGCAGCGTCTCCGTCCTGTCTGACAACCGATAACACAATGAGACCATTAGTGTTGTAGGCCCGTGGCCCAAGCCCAGCCGGCTCAGGTCTACCTGTGCCAGCTCCGGGCCAGGGGGCTTGTCTCCTGGAGATTAATGATCCCCGATGCTGCTCCGAGTAGGCCACTCCTTGACTGTGAAATACACCTCACGCGCCTGGCTGGAGCCCTGATTTATTCCTGCCTGTGCGCTTGCCCTCGCTGTCTGTTGGGGGGGGAGGTCTGTATTTTACAGTGGGTGTGTTTGTGCTTGATTTGACTTTTCTGAGTCAATACAACATCGGGTAAATAGAAAATATAATCTCTGCCCATATGTTAATTTTGTTGTTGGAGCTTGATGATGCGTGAACGGAGTCATACATTTGCTTGCATCAGATATGTTTGGAACAAACAGGCATCAAAGTAATCTGACTATCGTTCACTTTGTCCACCGCAGTGTTGTCTTTCAACAGTAGTCTTATCATCTTTAACCATTTCATTTTACTGATTTGCCTTCCAATGAATTTCTAAACTCTCACCACAGCGGCTGCCGACGACTAATACAGCAAAGCACATGGTGTAATATTTTTTTCTTTTGGATTTTTGAATTCAGATTTGTGTCCGATATACTTTTTCAATGGAAACAAAAAACAAAAAAACATCATTATATAAGATGAAGATGGGGCCACGTCACCCACTGAAGCCTCCAATCAATAGAATGAACACAGTGAACATATAAAGAAAGCTCTGCTAAAAGTAGACTGTATTATGTGCAGCTCTCTTTCAAATTCTAATGAAAGGGGAAAAAAAAGGAACACTTTTGGAGTGCGCTGACAAACACTAAAAAGTTTGCATATTAGAGACAATACGGTTATCATTACATAAAAAAAATGCAACACATTCTGATGATTTCATGTATAGAGATCAAAATATACAATGAAATATTCATCACTATGTCTGGCTTTGACGTAGACCCCATAGTGTTGCTTTTTTCAGCCATTGTGTTGTGGTTCTTTTGTGGTTCTTTTAGAGTCTAATGAGACTGACTTAGAAAAATGGAGGATTCAAATGAGCTCAGATGTTTGGCACGACCATTGAAGATGGAAATAGAGAATCATTAGGAACCAGGACAAAGAGGCTGAAGCTGCAAAACAAGCCTCGTGTTAAAGCTCCCGTTAGATTAGAAACTTTAAAGTTGATGTAATGTCTGCCTTTACTATCTACCTGGATTAAAAGACATCAGGGTCACTTTGCATCTGCATTTGAGTTTTGCGTCTGACTGCATCATTTAAAACTGATTAGAATGTGCACAGATGGAACACATATGGATTGAAGAATTTGCCCGCAATGTAAACTTTAATCAACATTCAATCGGTATTAATCATTTTGTAATTGTACTGTTTTGTGCTTAATTGGACTATTGTGTTTTATTCTACTATAATATTTATGTGGTGACCTGCTCTGTGCGGACACAGTGCTCCCCTCCTTGTAGTTATCAGGGAGTTTTATGGCAGCAATCTGTGTGTGTTGTTTCTCTCTCTGTCACTTTGCAGATGACCTTTCACCTATACGTCATTAGACCATCACTGACTGCTTCCACACCTTCTACCTGTTGGAGTCATGAGCGCCCCACCTTAACCCTGGGACTGAGTGGAACGAGGAGCCAGAGAATTGAAGTCTTCATTGTGGTGTCTTGACCAGTTCAGAATTACTTGGTCGTTCTGATTTTCATGTGTGGAGTTCAAGACAGTAGACTTAGACTAAGACATCCTTTGATTGTCATTACACAGACACATACAATGAATCTGGTAACGAAATGTCATAGAATGGCAACTGATAGCACATAAATATGGAGAATACAAAAGTGTAAAATTGCTGGAGTAAAACCAAAGCCATGAGTGTCTGCAGTGCAAAGGTGACATTATTAGTTAGTTAAGGAGTGAGTAATTATCAGTATTCATATTATTAGTATTAGCACTTCTGTGTTTTCCTATGATTGGGTTTTTGTCATTCCAGTGTCTCCAAGAGCATCCTGACGGCCTAAGCCAAGATTACCCAAGCTGTTAGTTTCTCCACACCCAAAAAAAGTCCCTTCGAATGCAGCTGTTGTGGCTCGGTCTGCTTTTGGGTCAAAACATTAACACACTAAGACTCATCTTGTGTAAGTGTTGTACCATTTACCATTTGTGCCATTGAAACACACTCAAATGTGACACTTTCCAAACAAACAATTGCTTGATGTAAATAGAACGGACTTGATTCTTGATTGTTTCATGAGTTTCATGAGGCAAAATTAAAGCAGTCACTAAAGGTATTTCCTGAACTGCGAGTAATAATGTTGATTAATTGTAATATTGCACAGTGATAAGGATCATTAAGTGGGTGATTACAGTAATATCCACTGTAATGATGATGATTATATCTATTGCAGAATGAACGAACGCAAGCATGCAAGTATTGCCGCTGCTCATCGTACTGCTCCCAGGTCAGTGATATTAATATTGCTTACTTTGTGAGGTCAGGCTTTGCCTATTTTATCTAATTTATTTGTAGATCAAATAAAATACTGAATGTGTTAAAAAGAGACTGGCAAACCCATTCCCTCTACATTTAGCCTTCCATGAGTCATTTGTCACCATTTATTACAATATTATCAGGTACTTTCCTGTATTTAATTTACTGACCATGTAAAAGCCCATAAAAGAACACTAAATTTGAATGTTAGTGCATCAAAACAGAGAAATCTGAAGTCACACACACACACACACACACACACACACACACACACACAAAAAGTGTGTATGTTTGTTTGTTTTTCCAAAGATTGAGTTCTAATTGATGAATCCTTAGTTTATACTGTAGCTCTGTCATAATTGTTTATGAATTGCTTGTTACCAGCCATACTAATACCTTCATTCTAACCATTTTTATGTTTTATATAAAGGATATAAAGGCTTTGCACTAAAGTGAGCCTAGTGGTTGGTTGTTAAGAAAAACTGCTTGTTGTGTCAATGTTTTCTGTAAGTGGGCTTTGTTATTTGTTTGGATGTTTCTTAGTCCGTGCTTTTGGGAAGATACTTATACACATTTAGATATTTTTTTTTTAGTTATGTAAGAGATCTGCTATAATTACATTGCTCTCAAACCATCCTCACAGGGATCCCTGATCTCACTGTATTACAATAATGCGCAGTACTACTTCATGAACATGAATACGACCTGGACCTCAAACATAATCTAACAAGATGCAAAACATACAGGAAACCGCTGCATGGACGTTGCGGTCTAACACCAGCACCTCCAACATCACCAACCGGTCAACTGTCAAACCCGATAACTCCCAAAACAACACTTCTCATTAATGTGCGCTTCTTCATTACGCATGCGTTTCACTTCACAGACTTTCAAAAGCAGACCATGTTGGAACTGAAGGTTGAGTTGACAGCTGACGTGAGAAGCAAGGAGATTTGAATTGAATTGAATACCTTTATTAGTCCCCAGAGGGGAAATTTCACAAGAGCAGCGTAATACAAAGAGTAGAAAAAAAGAACAGAGCAGAACAAATACACAACAAACTGAAATCTTGCACAACATGGACAACAAAGACAAAGAGTATACATGATTGAAGCCCCAGAGATAACGATAACGAGGGGCTGAATGCGTCCTTCAGAGAGAAAAACGGCAGTGAAAAGGTCCGCAGTCACCATTAGCATAGCGCTCTCAGCTGCTAACCGCTAACAGTTGAAACGTAAACGTCTTTAAACTGCAAACACAGTCCACATCTGAAGATCACTCACTCACACGCCACTGCAGCCCCCCCCACCTTCTTCGGACGCTGTCACTGGTGGAAAAGCCAACCAAAAAATGAAAGAGTCCTCTGGAGTCTATGAGCCAGAAAGTCGTACAGCTTTGAGTGTAGGTTTCAAGGCAGGTGAGCACTGCAGTGGTGTTATAGATTATGTATAGGGCCACAGAGCGCCTGTGGATCATCTCAATCTGGCCCACAATGGTTCTCAAAGGAAACAAAATTACCCCTAGAAATTTAATAAAAGGCATTGGCTGGGTTAGAAGTGGCGGATAATCTATTACATGTTCTATTTCTAAAGTAGGTCATACATTAGATTAAACACACTCGTCATTGTACACTGTACTCCTTTTTTTTTTTATTCTTTGAGCTTAAAAGAAAAACACCAGAACTAAAACAAGATATAAACAGATTGAACAGGCTATCAGTCAGCAGATATGACGCATATTAGTTCTGATAAATCAAATTATCACATACGCACACATCTGAACATTCAATTGCATGACATGAGGGCACAACAAAAAATAGACAAATCTGAAAACATGCGCCATTTCAAAGATGTCTGGATGCTACTACACTGCCCAAATATTCCATTCCATTACTTGAGACGTACACTTGATATATTTCACGTCCCAAAATGCATTACTGTCATCATCTTCTATTTAATGGCAATTACCATTTAAGGTACATTACTGCCAAGTGCAGGAGCACGGGCCAGGATCCACTACTTACACACACTGAATATTGATATGAAGTCCCAAAAACTGTTGACAGGCATGCACAGCAGGACTAGGGGGCAACTACAAGTGTGTGGGAACAAAATTAGTGCATATTCATGCAAGATATGATTTGTAGAATGTCTAATGCTATACCAGGGGTCAGCAACCCAAAATGTTCAAAGAGCCATATTGGATCAAAAAAACAAACCAAAAAAAATGTCTCTGGAACTGCAAAAAAATATAATCCTTATATAAGTCTTATGTGAAGGGAACAGAGGTGTGAAGTGTAGATGAACTATATTAACATACTATCAAAACGACTAAGTGTGATACAAATACATAATGAGCATGCATGATTAAATGATTACTTTTTCCGCAGCGGGAAATTCCAAAATTCTGAGTTCCAACCAGGGAATCAAACCCACATCTACGCATGAAAGGCAGCGATGCAGACCACTACATTAACGGAGTGATCGCTACTTAACTGGTGCTATTTGACATTTGCTGTTTTAGGGTTAACGTTCATTAGAATTTTAACGTGAATTTTTTATGTTTTGTTGTTGGTGAAATCACAGAAAAAAAAAAAAAAGAAATCAGTTTTCTCTCATTTTTTAGGGAAAAACGCAGTCCTCAAACCTCAATAACAATACAATCAGAGTTCCATACCTGCATAACAGCGCTGTTTGTCCAATATCCGCCGATATGGATCATATCACGGACTCATCACAGACAGGATATCGATCATATCATGGACACATCACTGGCAGTTGAGTTACTGGATGAATTAATGTCTGTGATTTGCTGATTGCCGATGTTTCCATTTGCGGAGAGACGCGCGTCTTTCATTTTCTGTAATACCTCGGTTTTTTTCTTTAGTCTGAAAATAGCTGCTCTGATATTTTCGTGAAACAGTCTTGTCATGTTGGCATATTTGTGTTCATCATTTCTGCTCATTTTGACTTTATTTCTGCATCGGGGTGCGGCGGTGAAACGTGTGTCGCAGGCTGTGACGCAACTCTTCATTGACGGGAATATCGAAAGGTTGTATTTATTCTAAACATTTTACAGCATTGGAAAATATTCAAATGTTTGTGTCATCGTTGTCCTCCTACAGAAACCATATAAAAAATATACAGTATCCCCCCACCATATTTTTCCATTTTCATATATTTTGGAAAATGCTTCAGGGAGCCGCAAGGAAGAGGTTAAAGAGCCGCATGCAGCTCCGGAGCCGTAGGTTGCCGACCCCTGTGCTATACCAATAGTAGTCAGTGGTGAGATACACATCAAATAGATCAAACAGTTTCACTAAGGTTTCAATCAAACAAACCTAATGCAAATGATGGTAAAAGCATGCTGATAGTAACCAGGTAACTGTTTCCATGGCGATTTGCATGGTAATCACTGCATACGTGACATGTATGACTGCATAGTGCATATTGGCTTGCATATGACCACGGGAAGCAGTGTAAAGAATATCGTCACTTTGTACATATATACAACTGCTCTTTAATAGAAGTATGTTACATACATAGCAGGGAATAAGTGCATTTAAACAAGGTCAAAATAATCTCTTTGAAACTTACACATACCTTCAGAATGAGGAAGAAGGTGATTTGAGTGACCTTAAAGGTGTGAATTGTATCAGTGTTGGCAGACTGGTGGTGGTGAAATGTTGTGCTTGGTATCAAAGAGAGCATCATTTACATGTATAACAGGGTATCGGTGCTGACCACGTCCATCTGTTTACGACCACAGTGTAAGCATCACATCACGACTACTCACCGGGTCTCACAGCTCACATCATCTGAGATTGGTCTCCACAGTCACTGGTTTTCAATCCAGAACAGCCTTGTATGTACACAACTGGAAAGACGATCAATAATGTTATGTCAACATGAGCTAAAAACCTCAGGAGGAACATCTCCAGGGCATTGTTCCATGTAATAGATTAAAATAAACTTCAGGTAGTCGTTGGTTCACTTCACAGCACGTACAATAACATAAATAGAATCAACTCGTGAAATAAGGCACTGAGTGATTATGAATAGATGCTATTTTAACTGACGGCGGATATCTAAATATTTCATCACGTGTGTTGATTCAAAGGCAGAATGGTTTATATGCCAAGAGAGTAGCAGAGGCGTCAAGGAAGAAAACATCAAGAGGTGTTCAGAGCCAAAGCCCGCTGACTGAAACACTCACTGGTTTTCATGGACAAGAAAAGGACACGGGCTAATTTAAGAGTCGATGCTGCGTTTAAAGGTCTAGGTAGTTGTTGATGGAACCTAATAACAGTCTTGATTGGCTACCTCCATGACAACAGCGAGTATACACTGATTCCAGCACTGAGGACTTCAACATCTGTCTTGGGCTCAGTTAGCTGCTTTGTTTAATTTTCTCTATTTCGCCTAACTGCAACCCTCTGGGGAATGAATGAATGAATGAATAAATAAATAAATAAATAAAATAAATAAGGGTTTCCTGCATATAGGCACTAAAAAGAAATGCTCTTCTACTTTTTTTTCATCTTGTGCATTTTTTTTTTTGTTGGATGTCGACATGATGTCAGAAGGATTCTCAAAATTCAGAATACACCACAGAGTCACCACGAGGACCTCAAGCATGGCAAGACATGACAAAGGAGAATTGCACAAAAGAACTGTGGTGGGATGGAACCAGTTGAACACGACAAGTGCATTACTCACTGTTATGTCACAGCTGTGTTGCACAAATGTTTCCTTAAAAAAAAAAAAAAAAATGTATTGAGAGACAACGTTATACTTTCCCCTTTTTATTGTGATTGTCATCTGATATATCAGACATATTTACAACAGAGAATGCTGAACACAGGGCTACAAATGAAAACCTTAATATGTATTGTACTCAATTAACTTTACTTGAAATTTAGAATCTTAGATTTTATCATTCAACTTCTCGGTCCTCTTTTTCATAATGATTTTTATTTTTCCATTTAAGTGCATCAGTCTTTATGTATTTGTATAATTTATATTTGAATATTTAAAGGATTTTTGGTTATTTTGAAGTCATTACATTAATGGTATTCTGAACCGATGAACTAGTAGATGATTTGGGGCCAGTCCCAAGGCATATCCCATAGCAGTTTTTTTTTTTTCCAACATACTGTCTCCATGACAACAACCAGTAGCAGATTCACAGTAGTCATATCATCAGTTGTTCACCAGTGACATATAACATATACAGGTTTTAATGCCATAAAGTAAATGTGCGTCCATTATTAGTAATCGTAGTAAATCAGGCCCTAAGACTGATGTGTTCCACAGTCTGTTTATGACCAGATTGAACCAGTTTCACAGTCGTGTTGCAGGTGTTGTGGTCTGCACTGCACTGTTCCGAAACAGCCCAAAGGGATTGAACCAATGGGGAAAACAAACCAAAGTCAATCTGAGTCAGATCAAGGAGATCCCTGATGCAATGAGACAGAGTAGCCCATGAGAAAAAAAGTTAAAAAAAAAAAGTAACCTCTAAAACAATAAATGTACCCATTTACAAAAATAACAGTGGAAATCATCTGAGATTAACATTTTATAGCCATGACCCAGGAGATGATGTCATTCATTGTGAAGAAAAAAAACCAACATTTATATGAGAGAAGTCACCAAATACTATGTTTATTCAATCTAATTCAGCCAGTTATTGTGGGTCATCAGTTTGATTTTGAAAGGGAAAAAAAAAAAAAAAAAAAAAATCACAACACGATCAAAAAATATGAGCAATAAAAGGAAAATGTCAACCACAGCTAACCATCTAACAACAACTTTCTGATTTCAAAGAATGCTTTTCCCATACATTTTTTTTTCTGACCCATTATATTTAACAGCATGTAAGGAAATATGACATCATTGTCTTATTCCCTGTCCTTTCTTTATTTGCTTTGAGTCACTTCTCCCTCCACGGGGCCCTTTTGTAACTGCTTACCACCTATTTAAGACTAGCACCGCCGAGTGCCTAAAGAGATCGATGGTGTTGCTTATCTGAATTTTGTTGGCAGTTTGTCTTGGTTATACGCAAACAAGGGGTTAGCGGTTTGGCTAATGACCTTGGTTGGTTGTACACAGGTGCACGTGTGCCGTTGGGCATGTTCGAGGGCATACGTCTTCATGATTGTTTGCACTTGCCACACAGGCAGGTACAGGTGAATCCACTGTCTGTGTGTGCTCAGCTGCATACTATATGCACCTGACCTCCTCTCATGGCTGATCTCTGCGGCTGGGGGATAAATCATGGGGATCGGTGGCAGTATAACCCCGCTGAGGTGATTCATGACGCTGCCTCCCTGACCTTCCATTCAGGTACACAGCTGGGCCAGTGTGCCCATTCCTTCCTGTGACTCACCAAAACCATCCTCGGAGCCGTTAAATGTACTTACAGGTGCAGGTTTACACACATGTAGAGGTTAATGCAAAGGTAGTGCACCTGCCTCTTGGATGAGGAGATAATATCCAGTGTATATCCGTGTTTAACCCAAACCTCCATCACCAAACAAAAAAACATCTACTCTTCTAAACTGTTGAATATATGTCGCTCCATTAATCCTATCAATACATGTAAATATTGACTTAGACTTCCTTTATTTGTCATTACACAGACGCATACAATGAATCTGGTAACAAAATGTCATAGAATGGCAAGTGATAACACAAATAAATAAATGTGGAGAATACAAAAGTGCAAGATTGCTGGAGTAAAACCAAAGCCATGAGTGTCTGCAGGGCAAAGGTGACAACACAAACTGTCAATAGAAATAAGGAATAAAGACGGACAGTGCAATATTGCACACAATGTAAAACAGTACTATAAACAGTGTAAATATTACACATCAATGTAAACACTATAATAAACAGTGAAAATATTACACATCAGTGTAAACAGTACTATAAACAATGTGGGAAATATAATTATTCATCTTTTCATGGCCATCCAATATGACCCATTTGGACGTTCAGATGCTCCTTCATTACAGTGGAAACACTATAATTAGATTATATACCTTTATTAGTCCCCTACAGGGAAATTTCAGGTTACAGCAGCACATATAAGACAAGACACACAC
>JAPTHA010000003.1:12371187-12382624 GCA_029814585.1 Gymnapogon annona
CACACACACACACACACACACACACACACACACACACACACACACACACACACACACACACACACACATAAACACACGTACACACACAGCTATGTACACATGCACCACTGGCTCCACATTGAATATGTAAATCGACATCTGCTCCAGTACCCAATCTCCAGCCCGCACCATGTGTCTGATATGCTAATGCAGCCAACACAGTTTCTCCACTCTACATCTTCCTATCCTTTCTGCTTTCCTCTCCTCAACGGCGCCTGCCAAAGGATGAGCAGATGAGGCAGAGGAGGAGGGGAATAGAGAGAGAGAGAGAGAGAGAGAGAGAGAGAGAGAGAGGAGAAGGGCTTCAAACAAAGCCTGATAATGATGTTGTTATGGATGGATGTTACACACAAACAGGCATGTGAGCAACAGCGAGAATCTGGGCTTATTAGAGAACAATAGCAGGAAATCCAGGAGAGAGATGCTGAGTGTGGGAGGAAGGAGAAAGCGCCAACTCCTCTGCTACTCACTGCGCTTCTCCTTTGTTAACCGAGCTGTTCCCCACCCCACCTTCCAACCCCAACTTATCAGCTGACGTGAGCTCAGAGGGGTAATGCGCTCATCTGCACACACAATCCGATTGTCAGAATGAAATGCTGCAATTTTGTGTTTTTTGCAAACGTCCAATAACAGGAGCTAAGTGGAATCCAGGGTGGAATTTATAACGTAGCGCGTTTTAGTTTTTTTGCAATGTAACTGCAAGTACAAGGTCATGGCTTGTTTTAAAGTCGAGTGTGTAAGCTATTCTTATGTTCGTCTACAAATTTGAGATCACATCATCATGATAAGATAATGCTAGGACGTGTGGGTTTCTGTATGTTTCAATGATGCAGAGTCTGGCTTTGAGGGTTGAGTCAGAGATGATGAGATGCCTTGTAGCAGTGAATTAACCCGACTCGGAAGTATCTCATGCATTTAACTCACCCCAAACCTTTTCAAGTCAAATCACTTCCTTCTATATTCAGTGGTGTTCTGGCGCTGTACCTTTGAGGATTAAACCAAAGTTGCAGCTACCGGGGCTAAAAAAAGATGAAACCAAAAACCACATTCTCACCAATCTGACCAATCAAAGCAATTTAACCTATGAAGACCCAAACAGTCACCAAGGACCAAAAGAGCTACTCATCTAAACCGTTTAATATCTATCGATCCACTAATCCTCTCAATACATGTCAATAATTGGTGTAAAATTCAGTGTGTCATCTTTTCATGGTCATCAGATTTGGATGCTTAGAGGCTCTGTAGTTACAGTGGAAACACCATCATTTTCTACAACATTGATTCACCAGTAAAACTGTTAGGTATGTGTCAGTCATTTTCTGTTTTATTTTGGTCATTTGTGTTCTGTGCTAGCATTTTATTTGGATTTGATTCCTTGATTTTTGAACTGGAATGGATTTGGATCTCGCCTGTTTGGCTCATGTATTTTTTTTTTTTTACTTTGGGCTGTTTTTTGTTGAATAAATTGAGTGCATTGTAGCCCCTCCCTTAGTTCCGCATCTGAATCCTCTCAACTCTATATTTTGCAACTTTAAGAAATGTTACCAAAATCCATGGAATTGAATCATTGACAGGGGTTGGACACAATGGGTTTATGTTCAGTTATTGGGATTGTTGTGACACGTCACTTTTTCCTATGTTTCACTGTTTCTGATATAATTAACCTTTGACTTTATTGTGTGTATATCAGTGACGTGCGGTGCAGTTGTTGTCTGGTGAGGCACAGACGTCATCACTATCAGTTTAAAAACGTGAATCTACAGAGTACTTATTCAATATTTGATTGACAGTTAACGGGCTATGTTTAAAATCTCACATCAGCTTTGATCACACACACAAACTAGCACAAAAAAACAGCACATTTCATTAAAAAAACATTACAATGGTCAGTGGACTAAACCTTTTCTCACCACCGAATGTGTGACAATATTGTCACGGATCGGTCTTTAAGTTGTGGTGGATTAAAAACTAAATAAAATGACACAGAAACATATATGACCAAAGCAGAATCTGGACACGCATCAAGTCTGAAAACTCAACAAAATGTCTGCACTTGACTCGTTAACTCTAGCTTACTGTCACTGACTGAACTCGTGAGGTCACCAGCGCCCCCTACCATGAGGCAGGAGAACTGCGTGCCTCACACAGTGCCTTTAACAGCCGTTTAAGTCTCGCTGCTCAACACGAAAAAGCACGTTACACACATACAGCCATTAAAAAAACAATTGGCAAAATTCTGGAAATTTAGTTCATATAGCAGATGTGTTTGAACATTTTAATGGCGACGTGACAGAGAGACAGCAAAATGGTCTCACTACACAGACCAGTACAGTCAGCAGAGTGAATGCACAATCCCAGCTGAGGCCGAGCCGGCTCCTGCCTCAATGCACGTCTCTTTGCAGTATTTGATTCGTAAATGTGATTAAAAATGACTTTAAAATGGGCCAAGTTAAATTAAAAATAAATGTTTAGTACAAATCACTGGTTAAATATAGTCCTTTATTTCTTTTTTTTTGGTTCTTTTAAAAAATATAACCATTTCAATCTTGTTTCTTTTCAAGATGACAGGGGAGGCCACGCCCCACTTGCCTCCAATGACTGCATGTCACTGGTGTATATATATATATATGAACATCTATATGATTAGCAAATTAAACACAAGAAATTCAATACAAGAAAACACCTGATTTTCACTCGAAAATGCTAAATACAAAGGATATTATTCATTCATTCAAGGATATTATTTAAAATGTTATAATAAATGGTGATAAATACCATAGGAAAGGCTCAATAGAGAGAAATATTAATTTGTAAATGACTATAAAATTAAACACTGGGTTTTTATGGGTTAAGTGGGTTTAACTGCAGCCACTGATTATAGCTTTCACAATTACCATCAATGATTGGTGTAAAATCAACCGCTGTGAGGTTTTTTTTTTTTTTTCTTTCTACCTTCATTACCATGATCTGCATGTGTGAGTGCTGAACAGATATTATTCCCTAAAAAACCCACATAAATCGCATGCTGGCTCTCGATAAGCCTTTTCTACATCCAGAGATTCCAATCTGCATCTGTAAATTCATTTCAGAGAAATAAGTCAATATGTTGTCATGGGTTTAGGGCTTATGAATCCACATCCGACAGACCATCGGGTACGGCTTTTAGATACGCATACAGTTACACAAATGCAATTCAAATGCACACATGTTTTGGCCGGCACAGGCATCGTGCATCCCTTGCTTACATCCAAACACACCAGTCACATTTGCATCAGGCAGAGAGATGGATGGCGTCCCATTCCGGGGGCATTGTTCTCAATCCAAGTCCTGGAGAGGCCTTTGATTTATAAAGGATGAAATGGGACTAGACTTGTTTCCCAGAGATCCCCGCTTGGCTGTGTTCAGAGCTTTTACTACTTTGACGGAGTTCTGAGTGAATACATGAATGCTAACGACCAGTAGCTGCCGCTCTTTGCTTCTTTGGCTCGATGTGCAGTCCCTGTGGCTGTGAGGGGATCTGTCGGAAATGATAGGGGACAGTGACAATGTAGCACCTGTTTATCTAGTTGTAAAGACTGTAGCCACATAGCGAACACGTAGAATAGGAACAACAAATGTAAAAAAAAAAAAAATCAAAGTCAACTTCTTGGATTATATACAACCAGCCGACGCATTTATCAAGCCAGGTATCATTTATCAAAGAAGTGTGTGACCTCATTGGGCAGCCAAATGATACTGCGCTAATTTCCCTGAAAAATAAAACATTTATCAATTTGATCCCAGTTGCACCGGGAAGATCAGTCTCGCATCTGGACCGAAATGTGTATTCTCAGTGGTCAAGACCACAGACAGATGTTGGGATAGTCTAGAGTACAGATGGTACGGTAACACACCATAGGGCGGTACTGAAAAGCACATGGTGAAACCTGTAGATATAAAATAGAAGGTACAACACTTCATAATAATAAGAATAATAATAGTTATCCATGTGTTTACCTCTATCTCCCCTTACTCATCCCTCCCACTCATATTTTCCCTCTCTCTCTCTCTCTTTCTCTTGCTTCTTCCTGTCCCTTTAGCCCCAACTGGTCTAGGCAGACGTCCATCCTCCAGGAGACGGGGTCTGCTCCAGGTTTCTGTATGTTAAAAGGAAATTGTTCCCCTTGGCTGTCATCAATGTGTTTGCTCCTGGAGGACTCTGTTGGGTTTTTATTACAACTAATCCAAGAGTCTGGTTAGACCAACTCTATATGTAAAGCGCTGTGAGATACCTGTCATTATGAGCTGGCACTATAGAAATATACTTTGATTTGATTTGATAACAAAAGCTGATGCCTAAACACAAATGATAATTTGCTCTTATTTATGACTGTTTCTTGTGCTATGATTGTCAGAAAGTTACCACAAGTCTTAACATCATAAACATTCCAGGTAACTTTACAGCTCTGAATAATAAGCATCCACTTATATTAACAGTATAATTATAGTAATAATTGTATTTGTGTTTGTTGTATTTTGTTCTGATCGACCCATTGCTAGTACAAAAAAGCAGATGATTTGCAAACATCTCAGTCCTCGTAGTACCATTAAAACAACCATCTTACTACAGTGGTGGGAAAAGGTTTTTCTCGCCCAATGCATGTGAGATATAAGAATCAGTCTCAAGTCTGTGAGCTCTGAAAAATATTGTTTTGTTCTCCCAACCAAATCAAATCAAAATGATGAAACACACTGAAGGCATAACATGTTAACACTGACAAGTATTTAGTTTTATTATCTAAATAAATAAAAAAGGAATTTGCATTTGTTCGTGCAACCAAACAATTTGAAACAAAAAAAAAAATGTTTTCCGCAAATATTTCATGATATTTGAGAATTTGAAGCATGTATCCGTAGTCAGAATGAAGATTCCAGATGCCAGACCCATATGATCCTGCATATTTTTGACATTTTTCACAATTTATGACAGAAATTCACTCTGATTATCAAGGCGTTATCACGAGTCTTTCATAATTACTGCAGGCCCATTTACATTTTTATTAACTGTATAATTGGTGCTCGTCTTCGTGTCAGTTAGGCTCAGGTGTTGTTCTCAGACCCCGTCAACCTTCTTGTTTTTCTTGACAGTTTATTTTTTCTTATTTCACAGATACATAAACACACATCTTTTCTCTGTTTCTCTGTAAAGCAATCATCTTATTATGATCGTCTGTAGTCCCGGTGACGCCTGCGTGTTTGTCCTTTTTGTAGCATATGGCCTCACTCGTACGCGCTGGCACTGGCATGTGGTCTGCAGATAAAGCTGTAGTCCGCATCAGTCAGGACCGTCACGTCATGGTTTCATTGTACCAATAATAAACATTTGAATGTGATGGTTGGGCTGTGCTCCGATGCTCATGAATCAAATGTGACAGACTGTTTGTGAGCTCTGGAAACCTCCGGCAGAGCCTTGAATACACAACATTTGAATCTACCAGAACATGTAACACATAAGCACTGTGGATTCACCTAAATCTAAATGCTAATGCAGAGGGAGGCGTGTGTGTGTGGGGGGGGGGGGGTGCATTGTATGTGAAGCACACACACAGCAGTACTGATACCTATACTGATGGCCTCACTTTTGGCAGATTTCTACATGTAATTGTCTAATATGGGCAAAGTCTGGCAATAAATTAACCAATAAACACCCTGTGCTACTTTGGTGTCAACCCCCCAAAAAGATTTTGTCTATTGTCACAGCGGGTTTAAATTATTTTTGGACGAAAACAAATCAGTAAACCAAACAAATGAAGAAATGTAATGTGTAAAATCAGTAGTGTGTGAGTGATGGGTGAGGGAACATAAAGTGTATACATGTTGTGTACTGAATAAAGTAGAGAACCGAGAGGCAACGAATGGAAAGAAAATGGAGATGTGGGCATTTTAGCAGCTAGTAGAGTAGATAGAAGATACACCTTTATTAGTCCCACACGGGGAAATTTCAGGTTACAACAGCACATACAACAAGACAAGACACACACAAAGAGATCCTGCAAATATGATGAAAAATTAGAGTAATATACATATATATAGTATATATATAATATACGTATATATAGTTATATAGTAATATACAGTTAGACAGTTATACAGTTATATAGTAATATACAGAGACATCATCAGTTATATAGTAATATACAGTCGTAAAGTAATTATACTAATTAATAGTAATTAATAATTCTAATAATACTACTACTAATAATGAACAGTCGTGGCGCTGGTTAACAGTACTGGTATTGGCACCAGCGGGTCCATGGACAAAAAAAAAAAAAAATAATAATAATAACAACAATATTCATTGATAATTATAGTAATAGCTACTGGAACACCTGATCCAGGTGATCCAGCACATCCCTGAAGTGTGAAGGCAAATGTGGGGACTGTCACACTATGTAATTAGTCTTTCTTAAGTGATTTTATTATCACATTATCATCTCTCTATTCATGTAAATCATAAATTTCCGCTGTATGTAATGGTCTGATCGTGTAGATAATGCATCATGAAAACGCACAGAAAATTCAAAGGTTATTATTTTACAACAGACAAAAGAAAAAGGGATTTTTTTTTTTTTAAGGTAAGGATATCAATGGACTGAAAAACAATCTGCATCCACTGTCATTGATTCAACACCATGGGTTTCACTGGTGAATCAATGAAGTAGAAGATGATGATGTTTCCACGGTAACTGCAGAGCCTCTGATGGGTCATATCTGATGAGCACGAAAAGACAAATATTGTATTTTGCAACCAATCCTGTATTTTCAACCAAATTATTTAACATCTATCAATTGGATTAATGCATCAACAGGTAGAAAACGCGTTATTTCAGTAGATGTTTTAGTTGCTGGTGGCTGTTTGGGTCATTGTGGGTTACATGACTTTGATACAGTCATATTATGCGTGGTGTGTTTTTGTATTTTGTACCCGTCTGACCAAATTCTGAAATCACACCAAAAAAAAAAAAAGTCCTGAGTCAACCTTAAACAGCCAATCAAGGATCTGCACTTTTTGAAAATGTGGATTTGGTTTCATCTTTCAGCCCCAGTTGCTGCAACTTTGTTTTATTCCTCAAAGGTACAGTGCCAGAACACCACTGAATAGAGAAGGAAATGATTTGACTGGAAGAGGTTTGGGTTGAATTAAACATGTGAGATACTTCCGAGTTGGGTTATTTCACTGCTACAAGGCATCTCATCATCTCCGACTCAACCCTCAAAGCCAGACTCTGCATCATTGAAACATACAGAAACCAAAACGTCCTAGCATTATCTTATCATGATAATGTGATCTCAAATGTGCAGATAAAGATCACAATAACTTCAGTGTTGACGCTTTAGTATTATATTCAGCAACATACAATCTCATCTTAACCTGCTCACCTGTAAATTCCAGGAACACATGCATGATGTATAAATCATCTGTTTTTTTTTTTATATCACCAACAAAAACGCATGAACGTGAATCGATTTTTGTACATATTCATTACTACATCCAGGAATTTGCCTTAAATACCTACTTTCAGCAGTTTGTGCCAGAATGCATCCTCCAGAATGCATTAAACTGTATCAGGTTCCTTAGTGTAATCAATAACAGAACAGAAAAGGCAAAACAACACAAATCAATATGTTTCGGTAAAAAAGCATGATCACGTGTAGAATAACCTTCTCAGCATACTCCGAGTTTCACAAACTATTTCATTTTCAACACTGAACATCCTTCATAAGAGACAATGTCTTAGGTCTTACCCTCTATAAAAGGTATTCAGGCAGTGCTTACGGTGTAATAGACAATTTAATACTACATGTGCTGTTGACTCTTTAATTGCTGCATCTACAGAGACATAAAATATTAAATCCAACACTGTGCATTCAGTCAGTTCATCAGTTCTATTTATTATTAGATTTTATTTGGATTTTTCAAAGGACATAGTTGTTTTTATAACATTTCCATGCAGTTGTTTTTATGACTAATACGATTTAAAGGTTAAACATGGAAGATTTGCATATCCCAGCTACTCAAAAGCAACTTCAGTGTTTGAATCTACTGAGAAAACATTGTCATAATCTTTCTTTTGTTGCAGACTCACAACAAATTTCCTCCAAACAGCAGAATTAGCCAAATGAGGATAAGCTGGAACTCTTTTAATCCTCTTGGTGTACTGTTTCTATAGCATAGTGGTCATCTTTATGTTACAGTCAAGCAGTGTAAAGTGCTTTGGGAAAAAAAAGCACAATGTAAGTGTGGTCCATATTCTTATGTTTGTCATGTTCAGTGTTCGTCAAGTTGTCGGTTGTGTTGTCGTTCATGCTATTCCAAGTGTTTTCACCTGCCCTTTTCCCCTGTGTATATAAGGTCTGCGTTTACTTGTCTCGTCAGACTGTCGTGTTGTGATCCTTTGGAGAACCTCGTCATCTCGCCGTTCCTGTCCTGATTTATGAACCGTTTGTGAGAATTAATTACTTCTAGTTTAGTCATTGTATTTTTCCAGTCTTGTTCTTGTTGAAAGTGTATTTAATTGAAATTGATTTAGATATATCCTCTCAGAGCGCTTTTTTGTTGATTACTTACCTGTTTTTCCTTAGATTAGTCGTTTTCCTCGTAAGAGTGATTTTGTGTTTACTTATAGTTTATGATTTTCCCATTGTGGGTTTTTTGGTATATTAATGATAAAGTTATTCCCGTGTTTTTTGACGGCAATTTTTGTTAGCATTAAATTAGTCCAGTCGAATCTGTTCATTTTACGTGCTGTATGTTCCGTGAGAACTCAAAATAAAAACTTTTATTTTGAAAGCCTAGTCAATCTGCTCGTGGGTCTTCTGTCACAGAGTGTACATATCACAATGTTACATTAGAGTCTACCTCCAGGTTATGAAAAACATTATTGGGCATCGAATTTACATTTCTGGAAGTTATTATCGGATGATATTTAATTGTCCTTCACATTAGATTAACGAGATAGGAAGAACATATTTACCGACATTATAGCTTCATCATACCTGTACCAATGTGTGTGTTTTCTTGCTATTAGATCTGTTCCTATCACAGTTCAGTCCCAATAGGTGAGTGACATCATGATGGCTGGACGTCCACTGCTTTTCCATCCGTTCCAGTGCAGACACATCTGCCACAGTGAAGGAAACCAGGGCTGCTGTGTTTCCAGGCTCCACTCAGGCGACAGCTTCCAGCTTCCAGAGTTAAGAGACTATGTTGAGTTAGACTTGGAACACGCGCAAACAATTATATCAAGCGTGCTACTCTATTTGTTTTCCAACTTTCTGCTTTGAAAGGAGCACAAGGACATTGGACAGTACCAACTTCATCTGGCGTCGCAAACACGGCCTCCTCCTTGAAGTTCCCGTGTTCAGACACGATGTACCCGGCAGGTTTCATCAACTGCAGGATAAAGCCAAAGCCCTCCCTCAGCCTTCCCCACTCACCCAGTGTAAACACCACTGAACCTTTACAGTGTAAACATCATTGAACCTTTATAAGAAATAGATTTCCAGCTCCTTCATGTTTGTGCACCAGAGGCTTTCCGCGCTGAAGAGAGCTCCTTTATGGAATTGAGGATGCAGCATGAGCGGAATGACTCAACCTCCTCTGAAGTCTGATCTAGCATTCCTTGCATGCAAACCATGTTTTCCCTAAGATATTTCAATAATTATGTCCTCTATTTCTGCATAACTTAAAAAAAAAGAACTGTACTCATGTGCACAACCCGAAGCGTGTACTATTATTATTATGGCTGTCACATTGCATTCTGGGTTTTCCAGTGCACTTTTCCCATACTGTCAGCGATGCTTTGATAAATGAGGGCCATTCGGACTTTAATTGTAGGTCAGCTGCAGCTGGGCCTTTAGTCGTAAAACCACTATGAGTATTTTGTGTCATATTTCAACAAAACCTTGCCCCTTTTGTGGCCGTGACCCTGGTTTAAATACGGACAGATGAATGTTGGCTGTGCGGTGATAAACACTGTGGACATTAAAGATGGAGAGGAATACAAATGCAGTATTTGGATAATACACATGGGAATTTTATGAATATATGTTTCATATAAATATTTGTACTAACATGACCAGTAGACAACAGGGGCGGTTGTGGCTCAGTTAGTAGAGCGGGTTGTACAATGGCCGAAGGGTTGGCGATTCAAATCCTGGCTCTGACTGTCCACGTGTCGGAGTGTCCTTGAGCAAGACACTGAACCTTAAATTGCTCCCTGTGGAGCCTGGCGTGGTGTAGCAGCCGTCCACTGGTGTGTGAATGTGAGGCTAATGTAAAGCGCGTTGAGTGTCTTAAATGTGTAGAAAACCGCTATAGAAATGTAATCCATTTTACATTTACCACAGGAGAGTAAACACTATAAAAAATCGTAAAAAATATTATCATCTACTTGGTCAATTTATTTCTCATCTAAAAGGGTTCATATGTAGTACTGTTATTCCAAAGTCCACAAACATAAGGAAACCCCATAACTATTAATAATTCAGTCCAATCCACAGTCTGTATCACTAAATAAAGTAGAAAGCGTATTGTTTGCACACATTTATATTATATCATCAAGCTTTCTTTATGGGAGGCTGTGGCTCAGTTGGTAGAACGGGTTGTCCAATGGTTGAAGGGTCAGCAGTTTGAATCCTGGCTCCGACTATCCACATGAGGAAGTGTCCTTGAGCAAGACACTGAACCCCAAATTGCTCCCGGTGGAGGCCACTGAGAGGCCAACGTGAAGCACCATAACTGTGGAGAAAAGCACTATTTAAGTGCAATCCATTGACTATTTGACTACCCCTCATAGGTAGTTATTTTCACAGTTGAAATAACAATGTTTAATTTGGGTATTCACATACAATGTTATACAGTTCTCATCCACATTATTATAATTGTTAAATTGTTTTAGAGAGAAAACAACCAAAGTAACACCACAACTTTTTTGTATAGTTTGCGTTATCATTAGCTGCAATAATGATGTGTTTGGAATCATCTACACAAGGTCAGAACTGTGACACTTTAGTGTGAACTATGGACAGCAAAAACAGAAATAATAAAATCACATCATAACTCTATACAAGAAACATGAAGATGTGTGTCCAGGAGTGAAAACAGCAATAGCACTCCTAACTTGTTATCACATGGTTTGACTATAAACAGTGGTTGTTTTCTCACCCTATCTTGTCAGTGTCGTTGGTTAAAGCACCGTCGTGTTGATCAACAGAGTGACTCACTACTCCCTCTAGTGGTCATATGTCTGCTGGATGGTCATTCATTAAATTCATTTTCTGAACCTGCCTTATCCTTTGCAGGGTCACAGGGGGGGGTCACGGGAGCCTATCCCAGATACTCAAGAGCGAAGGTGGT
>JAPTHA010000003.1:12506602-12519095 GCA_029814585.1 Gymnapogon annona
TATCTCTCTCTCTCTCTCTCTCTCTCTCTCTCTCTCTCTCTCTCTCTCTCTCTCTCTCTCTCACTCTCTTTCTCTCTCTGCTGCTCCTTTTCACCCCCAGAGCTCTTTTTTTTTTTTGGTCTGACCACCTCCCTTTTTCGTCGCTGAGCTGCTCCCGTGCACGGCTTCACTCTGGAGAAGGACAAAACCCACAGGGGACACGACATCAAGACCAGTCCATATGTAAACACACAATCTTTCATCTGTCACACGAGCTCGGACCCTACTCAAATTAAATGAGAGGGGTTTGTTTTTTTGGGGGGAAAAACAAAATAAATAAATAAATAAAGACAGAGGAGCCACTTCTTAATTAAATTTTTAAGCAGTGGCTGTGGCAATTATCTTGCCAAGCATCACAGATTTTCAACAGTAGCTCAACAAGATTTTTGCTAAAGCGAGACATAATTACTGACAGAAGATGGATGAGTTTTGGAGCACAGCATTAACGTTTCAATCAAACTGTGTGCTCACGCAGGTGTCAGTATTTTGAAGTGTTTACAGCAACTATCCAAATATGGCAACTGAGAAGAACCAACATCTACTGGTGCAGTTTTATTCTGATAAATGACTATTTATACGGTTTATTTTTATTCCATTTTTTTTCTACTTCATGATGTTGAACAAGGTGAGATACAGTATCTCCATTCTCTGCATGTTATGCACATTGTGAATTGACAATAAATGGAATATTTATATATAATCTACTACTTTGGATGGTTCAGCGATTAGCAATGGCACAGCAAGAAGGTTCTGATTCCAACACCAGCAGAATTTCTGTCTTCCTCCCACCATTCAAAGACACGCACTACTTATATAAGGTTAATGAGTTAATCTAAATTACTGTAGGTGAGAGTGATCGGTTCATCTTTATATGTCCAGGTTGTTATTACAAATGGGAATAAGTTCTCAGATAAGTTACCTGGTTAAATGAAGGTGAAATTAATAAATAAAATAAAATAATTGGTAAAATAATGGTCTACAGTGACAACCAAAGTGGACATTTTTCAGCCTGGGTTTATTGGATCTGAGACAAAATATTAATAGATGCGCCGGATATATTCCTGGTTTGGTGGTAAATTAGTGTGAGTCCTATAAAGGATGCCGACAGTCAGAGTGAATCTACACATCTGAGAGTACAAAGATCTGTCAAAGCTCTACTAACTAGAGTTCCTGCTCCTGCCAGCGCTGCTTTCTCCTCCTATTTTTAGACTAATAAAGCAAAGTGACACTCTTGCAAATGTTGAATGTTACTATCTGTTCATTTGGCACGTGTGAAAATTTAATAGAGAAAGTAGAAACTCTAGAAACATGTTTAGTCCTGAATGCATGTCAAAAATATATTCATCTCATGAATCATCCAAATATTAGAAGAAAAAGGAAGCATTTATTTTTTGCCCACGGCCCTAATCGGGAACTTTAAGCATATAAATAATAAATAAATTACATTATTTTCTTCAGTTAAACAAGGATAATAATCATTTTTACATACCTGGAAGTACAGTTGTAAAGTCTTAAAAATGTATCTTAGTTTTAAAAATGTTTTTAGTTTTAAAAATGTTTTTAGTTATTATATCTACGTATGGGTGTTAATCTGTTTTATGTGATACTTGCACCATTTTCTGGTTGAAAGGTTTTACACAAGCTACACTTTAAACCAATCTGTGATCTTTTCCTACATCTGAACCGCTTATTTCGGTGTCTAAATTCAACAGAAAACATCTATCATGGGTTGCATTCATCCACCATGACCATTTCACACTGTACTCTATTAAAATACCCCTAATATCATAAGTTTTATGCATTTCATTGTGAGTTTCCATGACTGAAAATCTACTGCATAGATATCCACCCCTGGATGCAGACTGACGCTCCGTTATTTCAGTTTCATCTATTTCATCTTAAATGTCGTCAGTGCATCAAACATTTTCTACAAATCACTTTGCCTTCCTGTAAGTTTTTTCTGGGTGTGAAAACCCGAGGGTAGGTAACCAGCTCCCTGCTCTGTATCCGGCACAAAAAGGGCATAAAAATTGTCGTGAGTCACATCGAACATACACTCCAACGAGTAAGTGACCTTTCTGTCAGAACACATCTCAAAAACATCATTAAATGGCTTCTGTTACACACTCCCCCCACCCACCCCCTCCTTGTAACCACGCCTATGACAGTATTGCATTTCTAAAAAGTCTGACCAGGTTTCATTTAACTTTCCTCTCCCTTCGAGGTACCGGCAGGACATCACAGCCAAGAAATCCCTCTGACACCCCTCTTCCTGCCGGTTCCATTTCAGGAATCTCCAGCCGTCCCCTTCACTCCTCTTTTGCTTCTGTCAGATTCCCCCCCCCACCCCCGAGCTACGGATCCTTATTAGTCACCGTGTGTCTGAGACCGCACTGACACCGGCGTCGCGCTCTCCCTGGACTTGCTGAAGGCTAACGCGGGCGCTGTCAGAAGCGGGGCGGCTACAGCAGCTGAGCAATCATCAGAATCAACCAACCTTTGAAATACTGTGAATATCATGAACGTGCAGCTGCTGCATAATGCCACAGTGGCTGATGTACCCATGGGCATCCGCAGAAAAGTTTCTTGTACAATACTCTTTTAGGGGGGGAAAATGGAAAGTTAAAGAAGCATACGAGTGGTTCTGGATGTTTCGGACCATTACCTACAAATTGTGAATACTTTACACGTTGCTGCTCCACATGAGTAATCCATCACAGGTGCTAATTTATCAGTTTGGTTTTTTTTTTAAGTCATTCTTGTAAGCAATGTACTGAAAATACTCCTAAGTGGTGAATTTAGCTTAGCCTTCATGAGATGTTACTGGATGATTGACTCAAACAGCCCATTTGTTAAACAGATGCAGTGGATTTGCATTAACAAAGGCTCAGTCCTGGAGCCAGACTTTGAAATCTCAGTTGTCTGAGCGTCCCTGAACGCAACAGTGAGAAAGTGAGCTGTGGATGCTGTAAAAGCACTATTGCCTTGATGAGGGGAGAAAGCAGGTGGTTTGTTCTCTGTGATAGATTACAAATTTGTTTGTAAAGTCTACGCACGTTGGTTCCCATATATTTTACAAAAATGGAAAGACACTGACAGAGATTTAAAAGTCAATGTAAAGACTTTCTCTGTAATGGGGAGTAGTAATGAAACAGCAGCATTTAGATACAGACAGCTATGATACTGGGAACAATAGCTTACATGTTGAAATAAATGCAACCATAACACAGTATTTTTTTCCAAACGTTAATCTTTTCAACAACATATTACATATCACAACAAAAGGGTTGTTATATTGAGAAACTGTCTGATATTCTATGAATGAGATTCAACCATTAAATAAAAAAGAAAATGATTTCATAATATCTATGGCCATGAGTTTGAAGTCACTTCCTCCATCTTTCTTAAGAACGGCTTCCATTTGTGCATTTTCCTCCCTGTTACCTAGATCATCGTGGCTAGAATTAAATTCTAGTTCTAAATTTTTCTCATCCAAACATCAGCTTTTTTTGCCCAAGACTAATTATTCCAACCCATTTGGTTTCTTTCTAGCAGAGGTTTTAGTGCAATGTGTACAGAGAAGCTCATCTGTTCATACACGGTTCTTTCCACACGCTCCAAAGGATGAAAACAGATTGATTTATTTATTCCTTAGGAGATATTACTTTTTGAAGGTTCCACTTCGTTTCTTCCCACCTTATTTATTTTGTTCAAGGTGCAGATGTGTGGCTTTATGAATGAAATAAGGTTGTTTTATACATCGTTTTAATAAAAGATGTTTTATGTTTTAATAATGATGCACTTTGCGCAACCAAAAAAAAAAAAAAAACCTTTTCCATTTCTTTGAGGCTCATTGTAAATCAAACTGATGAACTAATAACGGTGACACTGTACGCTGTGAAATGAGCACGAACCAGTGGAGCTGCAGTCGACGACTTTAAATTTAATAAACTTGTCTTTTCTGTGGGCTGGTTTTGAATTTCACAAAAAAATCATGTGCGTGGAATGTGTTTTTACAGAATATTATACATGGCAGTGAACCTAACCTTTGACCTTTGGGCTACAATTTTTGTCAGAGTTCACAGATAGACAACTTTATTGTCCGTTCAAGATAAAAACCGAAATTTTTCTTTTGTCACGGCTTCAAACAAAGTTCACAACTCACAGTCAGGCCTCAACAATATTCCCACGTGTAAAAAACACAGTGCCAGAGAGAAAAACATGTAAAAATAAATAACGTGTCTAAAACCACTAAGAACATTAAAAACACAGTGCATTTCATTTGGTGTTTGGTATTAAATCATACCTTGTTAAGTCACGGTAACCCACAAAGTTTTTGTCCCGATTTTAAGACATTCGCTGAGCCGCCGCAGCCATGAGAATCGGTTCAAAACCTCCCACCACTGCATGGAACACTATGTGGCTTTAACAGGTCCAGCAGCAGTCGGTGAAGTGTACGATAAACAGCATGGAAGCACAACCAACCTGTGGTTTGATGGTCTCACTCCTGCAGACTGTCAGTCTCCGGGCGCTCAGTGACCGATAGCTGCACCTAAAGGAAGGACAAACCCCAAATCAATACCTTGTCTAAAAACACTGGGAGAAACTTGAGACAAGAGATCATGCAATGTCTACAGGAGAAAATATGCTCATGCAACTCAAGCTTTCTTTTTTGGATAACTTTGTAACAGGCAGAACCTTTTTTCTTTTCTTTCTTTTTTTTTTTTTTTTTAATAAAATGTTACAGTAAGTAAGCAACCATTACATAGATATTGCAAATAAAAAAAGTAACAGCAGCTCAACTGTACAGCAGATATTGACATAGATTTGGCTTTGTTCATTTTAGCAAGAGTTGCATTAACACTATTCTATTGTATGTATATATCTATATATGTATATATATTTTGTTAGTACACAGAACAGTTATTTTGGTACATAAAATACACTACTGTATGATATTGGAAGTTACATTTTTCTTACTTTTGAGTTGATTTTTTTGTTGTTGTTGTTGCCATGACTGTAATGATATGATATTTTAAGAAATTGTTTGCATTTACCAGCAAGTTTATGTCAAAGGATAAACACACTACGAAATTAAACATTTAGGGTTAGGTTACCTTTATGGTGGAGTTCTCTAGGTTATAACCATCCTCTCCATTGCACTGCCATTACTCTGTATTAAAGTAGCCATCGCGCCAGCGTCATTCATGTGACAATGAAGCCTAGACCTGAATGGTGGTTTGAATTCAGTTAATTTTCAGATGCTATAAAAGCAATTCTCATTAACGATTACGACCACAGGTAAGAGGATTGAAAAAGTCTTATACATACCCAGGCATTCAATGCTTTAGAACTCTATACACATTAGGAAGCTATCCAGGTTATTTTAGAGGTCTTACCTCTGGGTCCTTTTTAAAAAGTATAGAAAGAGAGAGAAAGAATAAGTTGTGCTCTTTTGATAATCAATCAAGACATCATTTAGTAGGGTTAAAGTCTTCAGACGTCAATACAATCATTTAGATTTAAAATGCGTTTTTGAATGAGAAACAAAGGAAAACAACTACATCTGACTGCTGAAGGTTGTTTAAAAAAGGCCATTTCAGATTTTACTAGGACAGGAAACAAATAAAGCAAGTTAAGTTTCATAAAAAACAAACTAAGCTTTATTGACAAACTGCTGCAAAACATCTTTTGGACAGATTTAGTAACCTATTTAGGCAAGCTTACACATGTAGCATAATGCATTTTATGGAGAGGGTACAGATACTAGTGGCAGAATAAGTACAGTTAGGATGTTTTAAAATATGTACAAGAGTTCGGATTGAGCTGCAGGATCCCTTCTCTATAGAAAGAGAAGACCCATGTGGAGATTTTTGTCCAAATCCTTCTTTGTGCATGCAGTTTATAGAGAGTCAGGTCACAAATAGATGACCTGAACTGGATTTTTTTTTAGCATGACAGAAGGCCGAGTGTTTGGCCATGATTTCAGAAAACAAACATTTTGTCTTCAGTCTCTTGAAATCAGCTTTTAACATGTAAATCAAATTGAGGATATGAGGACAGTCCATCTCAACAGTGTCTATTAGGGCTATATTTCAAAACTCTAAGTACAATGACAAATATTGTTGGCTAAGTCTAAATGGACAACGTTTTAGAACTATTTAAAAACAAGCCATCATCAAGAATGAATTGTACTATAGTCCATTAACACCGATTCTTTATCCTTCACGTAATTTAAGTAAGATCGATTTTTTTTTTTTGGTTTTATATTACATAATTGAACGTTTAAAAGGTCTTTTATTTCGCTATATTAACAGAATTTTGAAATGTAGCCTAAATGGGAATCTGCAACTGACCCTCGACAGATACTTTGTATTTAAAAAACAATTAAAATGGATTCCTTAGACAAGTGGGTAATGCGCCACTACTTCCACTAGACTCCCAAACAGTTAAAAAAAAAAATAAAAATTAACGATCAACAATGCAAAAAAGCCAGAGGGTGTAGGGAAGGGGGGTAGAAGGTTCAGAGAAAAAATACAGCAAAATAAACAAACTCAAATAAGAAACTAACAACAAAACAAAAAATAAGACGCCAAGGTCTCCTCTCTAACCCATCTAAAAGCCGCTTTGGTCGGATGGATGGTTGGTTGGTTGGGTAGTTGGTTGGTTGGTTGGTTGGCCGGTTGGTTGGAGCGACAAAGTAGGGGAGGGGGGGTGGATGGAGTGAGGGACTTTGCGTTCAAATCTCAAAAAAAAAAAAAAAAAAAAAAAAAAACAGTTCAGATTTTCAGTTCCCAATTTTCTCGCTCGTAAAAAGTCCAGTGTAGGAAAAAAGACCAAACCAAAGACAAAACTGACAATTACTTTTGTCGGGCTGCTTAAAGCGAGAGCTGCCGTGGTAGACAGGCGGTAGTCAGGACGACACGTTACGGGTGGTGGGTCCACTTCAGTACTGTCGGTAGGGGTGATCCCTGTAGGGCGTCTTGCCGCCTCTGGAGGGGGGAGGGGCCTTCCCGGGGTTTGTCCTGTGGGTCCCGTTCCAGTCATCATGACCTGTGGGCCAAAGACAAGAGGTCAATCTTGATGCCTGGCAACATTACAGCAGAAGGTGAATTTATGCACATTTACATCCGGTGGTTGTTTCAATTGAGATAGAAGTAGGCGAGTAAATTACATTTCAATAGAAAATTCTGGCCTTGATGTCGAGGTCATATCTGTCCATGTTTAATTCACTGCTACATCGGTGGAAAAATAAAATAAAGTTGTTGTAAAGGATCTGGAATCCCTTTATAAATATTGTCAAGAATATGGATTTGACAGAAGGTACTACTGACTTTTGAGTCCCCATAATGACATTGTTATATAAGAGGCAAAGTCTTAATATTACATAGAAAAGCTATGTTCCAAGACCCCTATTCTAGTTTTAGTTAGTTTTATTTTAAACAGAAGGTAGCTACTTAAAGAAAGATTCCTATTTTTTTTTTCCTTTTTTCTTTTTATTGCCTTTTTCTTGTTTGTTTAATTGTCAAAAATGGATCAAAACAACTTGTAACATTTTGCAGATTTGTAAGTGCTGTTGTAAATTTTGATGTTGACATTTCTGTAAAAGAAAATGTCAATAAAAATATATGGGAAAAAAAATAAAATAAACTTCTTGTGACATTCAGTAGTGTAGTTTGTTTATTAAGGAGCCCATAGAGTCAACTCTGTTCTCTAATTTACATCTGTACAATTTGTCTTTACATATGAACAGAAACTGACTTATTATCCATGTGTCCCCGCGTTCCCTTCCAGTACATTTCTTCTTTTAAAACTGGCTGTGTGCTTTTTGACTCTTGCCAGGGCACAAAATAAACAGAGAAAGAGGATTTAATCATTAATTGCCGTTATTTGTGTGATAACTCATTTCGAGGATAGCTCCCACAGCCATTTCCCATCTGATGTGTCTGGCATTTACATCTAGTGTTAATTAATGGACCATCTCACGGGTCAATACATATATATACACACTTTAAACGCTGTACGTTTAGTCATCGTTTACCCAATCAATGACCACTTTTAACCCATTGTTCAGTGTGTGGTCCTTGTTTTCCCTGTTTGGATTTGACGCCCGCGGCAGGTTTTACTGTAATCTGCAGTGATTACATCCTGTACACACGAGATACAACGTGGATATGATTTTATATTATAACAAATACAACTGAAATAAATCTCTCATTTTGTCACCATGGTGATTTTTTGGCTTCAGGAGGTTATTTATCATTTGACTCAATGCATAGAATTATAACATATATAACTGCATCCATTGTTCTCCCTCTGAAATGTAAGGATGTAAAAGTAAGGATTTTAAGTAACAAGTAACTGATTTATCCAAAATAAGCTTTACGTAAAAAAAATCGCTTCACTTTGATAATTGACAGTAATTGATATAAACATTGGTATGATCATTTATCGAAATTTTGGTTACAATTCTTGTATGAAAGGTGCGATACAAATGAAGATTATTATTATTACTATCCAAAGCTGAAGTTGTGATGTGTCCAAGTATATTTGAATTATATAGTGTATTATTCATGAAAATTGGTGTGTAGAATTAGAATCTCTATTATTCACCACTCTCGACATCACCACGTGTGAAATTCAAGAAAAATTGCCTCTGCTTCCACATAGGTCTTAGTGCAAATTGAGCAGTTGTGTCTCACAGAGGGATAGAAATGACCCCCCCCCCCTTTTTTTTTTTAATCAGTAAATTAAATCAGTTTTCTGTGTTTGTGGTCAAACATGTGCTGGGTTCTGTGGTCCTCACCGTATGATTCGTATGACTCGCCGCTCTCTCCGTGTCCGTAGTCATAGTATTCTGCCTCTCTGATGGTCAAAGACAAGGAGAGGGGACGAAAAGAAACATCACTTTTCATCTTTGAAAAACTTGAATGTAATATCTAGAGGGAGGATAATTGGCTTCCACGAAGAAGATCAAAGATGGGCTCTTCGGTGCAGAACATCCCGAGTCCCTGCTGGTTCTTCCACATAACCACCCTCCGAATCATGTAAGCAGTAGAACCTACGCTTGCACTTGTGCTGAGCGGCTAAAGCGTACTCCTGTTCTCACATCTCAGTTTTAAAACTAGTAACATGAGTGTGTGTGTGTGTTTGCCATAAGCAGGTGAAAAAAAAACAAACAAAAACAAAACAAAGAGGCGTGCGATCCACTCACGCCTGCGGCTGGCTGTAATAGCTGTCGTATGAGTCGTAGGCCGTCTCCGTGTAGCCGTCGTCATAGCCCTGGAGAGGAAGCAAACGGAGAAACCCAGTCAAATTAGAAGAGAGACTACTTCATGAATCATGAATGTCAAGAGGTCCCTAAAGTACAACGCTTGGACTAAAGCAAATGCACGCTTCCCCTACGTCTCCTGCATGTGAAGTCTCTTATTAAGGTGTTTGAAGGCAGAGTGCCACAAAATCACAAACACAATCCCATTCCCGAGAGCTGCGTGTTGACGAGGACAGAGTCAGCGCCGTCTCCCTGACGACATTCAAGTCACAGCAGGAACGTGCAAAATTTCAGCTTTTCAAAAGGCTTATTTCCTACCGTTTCCTGTTTTCACGACTTCCCGACTGAAATAAAAGTAAAGTTACAGCTAATAACTCATTCGTTTATGGTAACTGACTAATTGTTTGAGATATTATTCATTTAAAAATAGCACTTTATCCTTAGTTTTATCTGACAGTAAACTCAACATGTATTAGTTCTGGCTTCAGTCGAGTATAATCAATGCAAGCTTCTCTAAGATTCTACCAAGGATCCAAAATAATCAACCTTTAAAACCAAGAGCAGAATAATTGGAAATAAAACATTCATGAGTCGAAGCCCTAAATGAGTCATTAATCCTTTCCTGTGTCGTGGTCACTACGGTGGACGGCTATTAAAAGCTTGTTTTCCTCTTATATGAATGAGTCTTAATGTCACAGTCACAAAGAAATCCTGAAGTAGGTTATCGTCATTCATGCACGACAGGGTTAATCTGATGACTATAGACTCTGCCGACTCCTCCACTTACGTATTCGTCGTAGCTCTCTGCGGCTGAAGCAGGCGTGTGCTGGTGGGGCAGAGGTGCCATCCTCTGAGGGGGTCCGCCAGCTGGGAGCCTGGCGCGGGGTGCTGCGGCTCCCCTGGCGGGCGCAGCAGGTGGCCCTCCACGGCCCGTCGGGGCACCTCTCACCGCACCTCCTCTGGCTGGACCGCCTCGGGCCACGGCTCCCCTGCCTGCGCCACGTGGAGGCATCCCTCTGCCCCTGGAGGACGGGAGGCAAAGTTTACACCATGTACGACTCTAGGATGAAGGAGACAGCCTGGTGGTGTGTGCAGTATGCCTCTGCCTTTTGGCGAATACGATGGCATTCACTAATGGTGGCGGACGATGGTGGTATTAAAAAATTGTTTCATTAATCATTAAGTAAGACTGGATTCGTGCTGTTTCACAGTGAGATCAAAGCCTCAGTGGAACATGTATTTAGGTTTTGTTTTGTTTTTTTTTTAATAATGAAGATTTTTGTTTTTCCCAAATGGGAAAATGAATAGCAAAATAAATAAATAAATAAACCAATCATCGTCCAAATTCTCATTTCGAGCATCACAGTCTGGGCAGACTTTCACAATCATTCGTGGTAAGTGTATTTTTGGCAAAAAGAGAAGTTGATCATTGTATCCTCTTTGTTCCCCATCAGCATCTTTGTCTGCACGTTGCCAAGTATTGGATTGGAAGATGTTAATGGCAACCGCGACGTTCAAATCGGCTCATGAGTTTTCTTTACCTTTTTTGAAAGACGAATCAAATGTGTTTCTAAGTGGAGATGAAAATGTGTTTCCTGATGTTGGATCAGCGTCGGCACTGACGCAGGTGGAGCACTGTTTCAGCTGTTTCAACTTGCAGTAAAAGCAGCAGCTGTTGTGTGGCCACCCCCCCCACCCCACCCCCACTTCCACACCGAACACTGAAATGGATTGAATTTGACAAACCCGGGAACATTTACTCCGTTTCAGTACAGCAGTGTTGAGTGTAACCTACAGTTCCACCTTGTACAGCCGACTGTATTTACTCCAACAGTGTCCAGCGACAGACAAGTCTTCCCTTAGAGACTTATTACAGTGGACCATTGGTGTTGAATAATGGCCGGTTTTCACACCGTTTGCTTCACGGTGACCTTTTGACTCTGAAATGTCACCATGTGTTCATTTCATTCCGCTACATATTTCTGTGAAACTGTAATAATTACCGCTTGAGTTACAACCATAACACACCTGAGCTCATCCACCCCGTGCAAGTGACCATCAAATGGCTCCTCTTTACTTCTAATGATCCTCAAAATGTAAATTATTTCATGCTGACCATTTAACCCATAACATGCGAGATCACAGTTATTGTCATTATATTGACATTATATTGTCATTTATGTTAGATTGTTGTGATCTGGGCTCCCATAGATCCTGCAGACCCGACTTTTTTCAGTGCATTGCTGACATTGAGATGAACACCTCATACTATACATACGGATAGTCTTACACAATGGTGACGTATTTGGACACAGTTTAAGCTCATTATCAAAAACTGTGGCCTGATATGAAAAGAACCAGACAGACAAACAGACAACCACCCTTTTCCTAACCGTTTGTAATGAATGGCTCACTGGTCCATTTAAACCTCCTTAAAACTTCCATTTGTTTTTGGACTAAATTATAATGCGGCATGCAAAATGTGATCTCGGCAACTTCTGGGAGAAATGCTAACAGACATCCCATCAGCAAACGTACACAAAAAATACGCAATCTCAGAGAATGCCATACATATAAAAAGCTTCTTCTGGCTTTTCTCAGCATTTTCTTTGATACATTGATCTAGCAGCAGCTCAACAACAATGTCTTGGTGTTACCTCGGTGACCCAGATGCTGTTAGAGGATATGAACGGTGTGTGTGTGTGTGTGTGTGTGTGTGTGTGTGTGTGTGTGTGTGTCTCTCACCTGTGTCCTCCTGCAGGGGGAACTCCGCGGCCCCTGACCGGCATGCCCCCTCGGCCACGGGCTCCGTGCTCCTGGCCTCCGTTCAGGTAGCTCATCTCCATGAATTGCTCTTGGCAGATATCATCCATCAAGTCCTGCAGGCGCGCGCACACACACACAATGGAAGAAATCAAAAAGAGAGAGAGAGAGGGTGAGACATCGGAGTGCATGACATGGGAAAGTAGCGTGAAACAAAAATGAGAGAGAAGAGGAAGGAAAAGCAAAAGTGTGAAGAAAAAAAAGGGGAGGGGGGTGCTGAACTGGAAAAAAAAAGGAGTGAAACACAATTACAGAGCTGCTCACAACTCCTGCGAATGGCAAGTGAGCAACTGGAAGAAAAAGTCTCAGTGGCTGTGACTCAGTGTGTGAGGAGTGGGGGGGGGGGGGGGGCGGGGGTAT
>JAPTHA010000003.1:12581841-12604952 GCA_029814585.1 Gymnapogon annona
CCCCCCCCCCCCCCCCCCCCCCCCCCCCCCCCCCCAAGACACACACTAGGGCTAAATTCATCCACTCCACTCACCGATATCTGGAAGACCTCCTGCATGTCGTCGAGCATCTGGACCCTGATGGAGACCTGTCGCCCTGGAGCCTGGACCGGGGGACGCAGACCGGGCTCCAGGGTGGACACCCCGAAGCTTTCAGGAGCGCCGAGCCTCTGCGCGGCGGCAGACGGCCTGTCGGCTGGTTCAGCCATGGTGGCAGGAGCGACAGGGGGAGGCTGTGGAGCTTCAGGGACCTCTGTTCACGTCTGGGGGAAAAAAAAAAAAAAAGTAAGAATAAAAAAAAAACAATGGTGACAAACTTTATTTGTATCGCACCTTTCATGCAAGAATTGTAGCCCGAAGTGCTTCACATCAGTTAAAAATGTAGATTACATAATAAGATTACACACTAATTATAAAAGTACAAGAAATAAATAGGAATTTGAACAGAATTGCGTTAACAGGGGTGAAAGAGTACAGAAATAAAGAGTGCAATTATACAAGAAACAAAATTAGATTTAAACAAAATTCCATAAAAGAGGTGAAGGAGATGTAATAACAGGTGCATACATACAAGAAATGATAAAGTCTCAATAAAATGGTGTAAAGACAGTGTGTATTCTGGTTTAGTGTTTGTAGCCCTATTTGTTATCTTTACCTCCCTTCAAAGGCCAATGAAAACAGAAATGTTTTTTGATTTTAAATATATCCAGTCAGCTGGCTTCTCTGATGTCCTTGAGAATCGAATTCCATAGTTTTGGTGCATAGTCGGCAAAGGCTGCGTCCCCAATTTTCTTTGTGATATTTGTGGGCGTGGCTACAGTAACCCTGCAGTGGATGACCTTAGTGTTGTAGTTTGTACATAATTGATCAGTGAGTTTGTAATGTAGCTATTGGTCCTGTTCCATTTAAGGCTTTGTAATGAGCAGTAGAATCTTAAAGTCCATTCTGTAGGTTCGTGGTACCAGTGCAGGGAAGCCAACACAGGAGAAATGTGTTCTCTCCTCTTGGAGGGTGCATTTAGAATACATCTTTTTCAACTTGACTCAAAATGCGGGATTGAAGAGTGTGGGTGTTTCGTTTTTTTTATGTGCGTCAAGCAAAGCACAGCCAAAAGTCTCCTCAGTCTGTGATTTTGGCGTTGCTGATTTCTAGATCCTTAAAATACACAGCAGGCAATTTGAAGCCTGAAGGCATTTCCTATATAGACTTAGACTTATAGAGCTGACGCTCTGAGTAAAACCAGTCGCAGCTGTAAATAGGACGCCCTACACCAAGTGTAGAATTACTTAGACAAATCATAACAATCGAGAGCTAATTTTAATTGTATAATTTTAATTGTACAGTCAATAAATTAAAAAAAAAACATTTTAGGAAAACCATTGTCTATCATCTATCTTCATCGTACATCAACTTGAAAACCAGTTCTTCCATGTTTTTTTTTTCATTTTTCACTAGACAATATTACAGTTCCATTCATACACTACAAGATATTCACAACACACAATGACAGGATCAGAGACAACAGACAAAACAGGGAAAAAACGGTCAAAGCATGTTTTTCTGTGACTCGTGCAGTTTTTTGTTTTGTCTGTTGTCTCTGAAAAATCAAACTAATATAATAAAAACAAAAAAAACCCCACAAAAAGCACAAAAACATTCTGTAATCTCATTAAGCCCGTTTAACTCTTAGCAAAGCTGTTTTTGCCTTTTCACGTGGCCTCCATTTGCTCAGTTTTGTTGTGTTATATTACTTTGTTGTTGTATTTTTTTTTAATCACTGTACCCGTTTTTGTGCTGTTTGTGTTTTTTTTTTGTTTTATTATATTAGTTGGATTTTTCAGAAGACAATATTACACTTCCATTCATACGCTACAAGACGACATTCACAACACACAATGACAGGATCAGAGACAACAGACACAACGGGGCAAAAAAAAAGAAAAAAAGGCTAAGGTATGTTTCTCTGTGACTCATGCAGTTTTCTTGTTGTTTTTTGGCGTTTTGTCTGTTGTCTCTGATCCTGTCATTGCGTGTTGTGAATGTGGTCTTCGTAGCGTATGAGTGGAACAGTAATATTGTCCATGAAAAATCAAACAAAAACAAAAAACAAAGAGCACAACAACAGGTACGGTGATAAAAGAAAAAAATAACTCGTAAAACACCAAAACTGAGCGAGTGGAGGCCACGTGGCAAAAACAGCTTTGCTAAGAGTTAAACAAGCTTAATGACTTTACAAAATGTGCGAGAAATCTTGCCACATTTGTTGAGTCTGAGTTCAAATGGGTTTTCACAATTTAAAAACCACCCAGTGTTTAGTCACGGGCTTCTTTGTGGCGCCTGATTTTATTGTTTGTTTTTTTTGGGGTTTTTTTTTTTTAAGTGTACGACCACATTACAGGACAAACGCACACTAACGACAGCTGAATGGTGAGTGTGTCCAGACCAGGCGTGTCTCGCAGGTTCCCAGACACACACACACACATACACACACACTCCAAAGAGCTGCACATGCAGGTGGGATACGGAGTTTTGTTTTTTTTTTTTTTCCTCCAAACTCATCACCGAGCTCCGTTTAGGACTCGTTCAGACTTGAATCAAAGCTTCACAAAGTAGGACAGGAAAGACACGGTCTAACAACACACAAAGACACACACCCTCTCCCTCTCTCTCTGCGTGAGTGTGTGTGTGTCTCGCCGACTCAACACACACAAACTTGTCAGCGCCCCCACTTCTATCACACACTTGATAAACCTCAAGCTCAGACAATAAATATCCCCTCAGACGGGCATGACATCATGGCGGAGGAATGTTTTACAAGACAGTTGGAGGGTAATGAGGGTTACACACTGTCGGACTGTCCCAACACGCACCTACACACACACACACACACATATACATACACACTTCATGGGGATCAATTAGTCAGCATTACCTACTGTCTGCATTGGAGCTGCTCTGTGAGAGGATAAGGAGATGTCATGACCTCCTTCATGAACCACGATAAGGAATAAGATAATAATAACGATAAAACACGTTTGAACTCAAATTAAACGAATATAGTCAACAGTCTCAAGTTCCTGTCAAATAACGTCGGGGAATTTAGATCTTACCAGATCTGCAAAAAAGACTTGTGTATTGGTTGTAGAGGAAGCGTCTGATACTTTGTACTGGCGTCCTCACAGCTTAAAAAAAAAAACATTTACTTTGCTTTCGCTGAACGCTAAATTTTTTTTAATGCGATTTCATTTTGGATTTTCTAAAGACAATATTACAGTTACATGAATACACTACAATATGACATCTACAACACACACTCAGAGACAACAGACAAACACAAACACAAAAAAACCCATAAATTAGTGAACGGCATGAGTCACAGAGAGACATATGTTTCTCTGAACACTACAATATGCAACGAGAGTTTGATTTTGAATTGCTGTGACCTACGCATACATATATAACAATAAAACCAGTCACATGAATGTAATAGATGTTAATGTGCCGCTAATAGTATTGTTATTACACTTCTGTTCATTGTTTCTATATTATATGAAAGAAAATACACAATGCCATGGAGTTGGCTTTTTTTTCCATTTCTGTTCCAGTTCGGTCACATTATTGCATAATTACTTATCAATAAGCCTTGAAATCAATATTCCATTTGGGACTTATTGGACTCTGATTAACAGGGTGTCAGATCCATCTTTGTAGTAATAGTGGAAAGTCTTTGTCCTCCTAAGTGGAATACAATATTCATTTAAGATTAAACAAGAAATCCAAATTAAAAAAAGCAACAAAAAAAAAAAAAACCTCATGCGCCTTTCGCCTACAAAACTATGAACAGATTATTGTGGATGTTTGTGCGCAGGTGGGTGTTGCACTGAGCCGGGGGACTGCTTTACAACTCCATCATGGAAAGCATCCGCCCATCGTAGGTATTCTTTAACAAAGCCTCCCCCACATGTCCAAAGTGTATTTTAAGGGTTAGGGTTAGGGTTAGGCCAAATGCGGTACATCATTGAGCTGATGGTGCTATCCTACGGAAGCGCAGAACTGCCAGCACAGGTAAAAAAAATAATAAACAACTTGGTCTTCTTGTTCCAACAAGAAGAGCAACTCATCCAAACAAGTTTACAGGAGACCTCCCACAGCCACCCCCCTCCTTTACTAACTATCTATTTTTATACCTAAAAACCAGGCATATTTTCTGACGTTATCTAAATTCAAATACAAAGGATGCAATCTCAAAGCAAGCCAATGTCTCAGCTCTATTCACACAATGTTGTTCTTTAATTCTCATAAAACAGATGGATGTACTGTTAATAGGGTTCATACACTTTTTTCATTGTTAAATTCAAGCACCTTTTAAGGACTTAAGATTATTTTTTCAGGATTTCCTGTACCATTTAAGCAGAAATTTGGTATACCTTATGTCTCGCCTTCCAGTAGCCGAGTGTAGTCTACTCTCATGTCTATCATCAATATGGGCTATCAACAGCTGTGCTTCAGTTCTCAGTTGCGGGAAGTTCCTACACTTTACCATTGAGAAACTCATCTACATTTTGCTGCTCTAACACTGGAAATTTCCCCACTGTGGGATGCATGAAGGAATATCTTATCTTAAAAGCTGGCTTTGTTCTTAGCTAGTGATACCAGTTATAAAATGAAAGAATGCTGAAAAACTGATCCACGCTTTTATCTCCAGCAGACTAGACTACTGTAATGCACTCTTCACAGGCCTCCTGAAAGGTACCACAGACACTTCAGCCGATTCAGAACTCTGCAGCTTGATTACCAACTAAAACCAAGAGGAGAGAGCACATTACTCCAGTGTTAGCTTCCCTGCACTGGCTACCAGTAACCTACAGAATCGACTTTAAAATACCACTCCTCACTTACAAAGCCTTGAATGGAACAGGACCAAGCTACATTACAAACTCATTGATCAATTATGTACAAACTAGAACACTAAGGTCACCCAACACAGGGTTACTATAGCGACCCCCAGAAAGATCATGCTGCTTTTGCCAACTATGCACCAAAACTATGGAAAACAATTCAATAGATAAACCAGCTCACTGAATATATTTAAAATTGAAGTAAAAATTGTTTTTTTTCATGTTTGAAGGGAAATAAAAAAAAGGCTTAAAAACACTAACCCAGAATGCGCACTTGTTATTGCATTTTATTGAAACTTTATCATTTCATGTTCACGTTGTGTTTCTTGCCAACTCCTATTAATTAGTGTATAACTATATAGTGTGTTTATTTCTTGTAAACGTTTAACTGATGTAAAGCACTGTGGGCTACAATTCTTGTATGAAAGGTGCTGTAGAAATAAAGATTATTATTATAGATAGATAAATACTTTAATTCATCCCCAGCGAGGGGAAATTCAAGTTCCCAGTAGTATACAGAGTCTGACACATCACAGATCCATACATAATACACATTAAAACTGGTCAGGTCACCTTAAAACCTGAATTAAAAATAAAACCAAATTAAACCACATTAAAAACACAGTTTATTTTTTTTTAATTTAAAACAATTACTAATCACTATTACTAGAATTACTATTGCTAAAAATTACTATCGATAGTGATAAAAATTAGACATTCTTATCACAGCCGGAATGAATGACTTCCTGAACCTTAACTTAGCCCTTCATAAAAAAAGAATTCAAGAAATATTCAAGCCTTGAAAACACAACATAAAACCCAAGCATTTTCAAGGTTTTCAATCACCTGTACACCCTGTTTTAAGTGTTGCTATGGAACAACAATAGGTCAAACCTTAATGTTGGTGTTGTGATCCTAAACTACACCTGTCAAGCCTTAGCAGGGTATAGGTCAATCCCACAACGCAGACCAGAGCCCTCTCATCATTCATCATGTCGCTGCGTCCTTGGGCATGTCACTGAACAAGTTGTTCTTCTGCTGAGTGGATGTGTGAGTGATACAAATTGTAAAGTATTTAGAATGCATATAAGGTAGGAAAGTGCCATGCTGAAGTCAGGCCATTTACCATTTTTTGGAACCTCCGCAAGGTTCACTTACCTCTCCATAATCGATTGGCACTCCTTCCTCCAGGTGAACCTGCTTCCTCTGCGCAGCCTCAGAGGGCCGCCCACTATCCCCGTCCTTTCCCCGGTCATGATACCCGTCCTCCAATCGGGCTCCTCTTTCACCAAAGAACGCATTGATAAAGTGGCTCCTACAGAAACAGGCATAGGGGAAGCACATGTTGGAAATGGTCCACACATGAATAAAGCATTCTTTTTATCATGTACACTACAGTGGCAGGGGTGAGTGACAAGCGGTTCAGCTGAGGTGTGGGGAGTCTTGGGTGGCGAGCGGCAGGGAGCTAGGCTGGGTCATGTTTTTACCTGTCTGGTTCTGAGCGGCTGCAGCAGCAGCAGTGTACCAGGGCAGCAAATGCATCAGCAGCTCTCTCTGTCTGCTCCACGCGGGGTTGGGGTTCAGGTGGGTGTTGGGGTTGGGGAGGATGCTGCCACTTGCCCCTGCTACCGTCCCGTCTCTGTCCCCTCCCCTGGCCCTGGGCGTGGGACTCACGCTGTGCTGGCTTTCACTCCACCTCAGCCCTTCGGTCGGGACAAAACCATCAGTCAGGCAGGCCAGAGCCAGAGATCAGATTATCGACACCAGCTGTGGCTCATGTGAGTTTCGACTGTTGTTTTATTAAAAGTATATATATATATGTGCACGTGTTTCTTTAAACTAAAAGACCCCTGTAGACCTGCCTTAGTCATATTTACGCCTCAAAACCCTTTGTAGTGTTTTCCAACTTATCTGCCAATCAGAAATCAGTTTGAGTGTATGTGTGGGCTAATGTTGGGCAGGTCAATAGGTGTGGAAATCAGAAGCAAAGCATTGTGGCCACTTTGGATTGCAAAGAGAAAAGTTATTGTTAGTATCAGCCTGATTGTTAGCCATGTAGGAATGAAAACCAGCACCAGAGTACCTCCAGCATCAGGGCTGAAAACTACAGAGGAGCTAAAGCAAAGCTTGTGTGGGTGGGTAGCGAAAATAAAACAAGTAGAATGAAGGCAGACAGCAGGTGGTCCTTACGATAATGTAAAGTTGACACTAAAGGCTCCTTTAAAGCCTGGCATTAACATGCATCTTCACTGATCTCATCTTAAGTGGACAACTCTGTGCACATCACAAGCTCATCTAATGGCCCGGTCGGAGCTAAACAGGCCTTCATTTCCTGCAGACACTGTGGATGCAACACAAAGTGACAGATCGAATAGTCGCGGTGAATGATAAATGATAGGATACTTTTCTGGCTTCTCAACTTTACGTATTAAAGTTAGCAAGGCGGAAAAAAAAACCTCATTTGATTTACTGTGGAGCTCAAAGACTACCTTTTAAAGTAGAATATTTTCATCCCTGTTACTTAGTGTATAAGCTGCGAATCAATCAATACAACTTATGATTCAATGTCAATGTTTTTCCCCATTTGCTCGTTTGGCAGAGTTGCCCAGGCACTACTCTTACAATGTTGAAGCACTAAAGTAAATTGTGCAGTCAGTAAGAATTTTCTTTGAACACACCAAGCTACAGTACTTGTAGAAGGTTTTTTTTTCTATTACTGGAAATTTAAATTAACATGCAAGGTCAACAAGACTCGGCTCAATAATGACATATTTATTGCTTGGCTGAAGCCTGCTGGACCTTGAGCAAAATTAGGAATTTGGGCCATTGAGGAATTGGGAGTCCCATTCCTAAACACAAAGCACCAGAAAAAGCGGACATCTAATGCGTACTTTCATGGTCAGTTGGACATGTGGGTCAGTAACTACTAATACCTCCACTATTTGCCCAAAGTCCATTTTTATCTGTCCCAATACAGTTTGACATGCCTTTGAAAAATGACTCCGTTTTATCCTTGCTCTCAAAGTTGTGTCAAACTGTGAAAACCATAGCTGTAGTTTCGCACATACTCCTCAAAACCACCCAACTCGCTGTTTTTCAGGATGGCTGAAGTGTTTGCTTTCCAGCAGCACATAAATACCCCGCTGCCATTTAAGTGCAAATGTGTCATTGCTACAACTCCACTACTTCCATGATCAGATGTCTGAGACATCTTTTTCCTCAAAGTTAAGACATACCAGGACATTTGTACAAGTGCAAAAATTGCTCAGTTGTTCGTAATATTAATGTCGCGAAGCTAAAGACTTCAGTTTTGCCTTTATCAGTTTGTAATTATCTTTAAGCATCTGTCAGCAGTCAGTCAGTCAAGTTCAACCAGCAGGACTTTTTCTGACACTGAAGAAGTCTTGACCGATGAAAGTAATATTTAACCGATGCTCACATGTACGGGCCAATAAGCCTCACTGAAGAGACAGCGCAAAAGAGCTTTAATGTCATTATAAAAAGTGTAGAAATATTTTTGCCCCATTATGGAACAGTGGCGGGCAAATTAAACGGTGGCAGGCTGCCACAACCTAAGTAATCATAGTAATGAGAAACATTGATGTCATTCACTCGCCCATAAACCCTGTGTATATTAAAATCAAAGTAAATCATGTTCTATCAGAAGGGCTTCTCTTGTAAATTTATCATGGAAAATGAGAACCGTGTGAGATTTGCTTTTGTTTCAAACAGCAAAAAATGTAGAATGACGCCGTGACTACTGTCAGTGTATACATCAGAATGAAACAATATACTGTACTGTCCTATATGAGCTTCACACACCCTGAGAATGCCTTATGACGCTGGTGGAGAGGGAATTTGTACGCAATTCTGTTTGCAGATGATCTGTAAGTGAGATCTGTGTGATCAGGCCTCAGTACATTTACTCTCAAAGCTGCTGAATTGTGATCACGTCAATAAAAACGCATGAAATATTAGGCTGAGCAAGGGACATTGCTAATGATTTTTGTAAATGTATGATTAAAGTTGTGAGCAACCGAAGTAGCTACACATCTAGCACATTGTAGCCATATCAAATCAAATAATCTGTTTAAGTAGCTCCATCTCTGTATCCGAGGACATGGAGAGGTCGACACCAACCCATGCTGTTACTCTAGCCTGTACAGACAAACCGCATTCACCCACTAAAGTTTCATCCCCAAACCAGAAGCCTTAAATTTATTGATTAGCATCTCCTGTGACAGGACTACCTTTATCATTTGTCTTTCCTCTGAAATTATAGATTTGTCTCGTGTCCTTCCTTGACCTCACAGTCCTCAAGGACCAGGATGGAATTAGCACGGTGAGTGAGGTGGGCGGGTTTACCATGCAGGGGGATGGAGATAGAGAGGGGGACAGATGGAAGAGGGGAAGGTTAGCAAGCAGTGGTTCACATTCATGTAGGACAGAAAATATTATCACTTTTTCAAATCTGTTATGATTAACCTAACATTCAACCTTGCGGCCCTAATCTGTGCTCCATCTCATAATTAGTCTGCCAGTTCCCACAGTAACATCCATCATCCTTGTTATCATCTACGGCTCTGGAAAAAAAATTAAGGTTATGTGATCAGAGAGGGTGATGGATGGTCACAAGCCATCAAACAAAGCAGCGCTGTTTGCAGTTCTGCTTCGGGAGTAGCATGAAGCCACCAGTGGCACTGTGAAACACTGACAGATAGCACCCAGAGGCAAAAAAGACAGTTACGCCACCAAATATAGATTTCTACATGCAGACTGGTATAGTGTTGATTCAAAAATGAATGTGTTTGTTTGCTTCTATTTGAAGTATAAAAACAGAATAGTCATCATTTCCACAATAAATGCCCTATATGAAAACATTCATTTGAATTTGAAAGTAGTTTCTAGGACTAAATACCAACTAAATTTCGAAAGTACATGTGAACTGTTAAGATCAGCAATGTTTTCTTTTTTTCCCAGAGCCGTCCATCTTTTCTACTGCTGCTTGAACGTCAATCTCTACACTTTGGAAACACTCCCAGTGTATCGCGAAGGTCCCCCTCACCTGGGTTATTCCTCTCCAGCAGGTACCAGCGGTAAAAGGCCCTGCGTTTGGAGTCACTCATCTCCAAGCCCTGCTGCAGCAGCCACTGGGAGATATAACTCTGGCTGATGCCTGCATCAAACACACCAGACGTGTAATGACCCATGTTTGTATGGTTTTAGCTCAGTCGTGATCTTTTGACTATTGTGTCAAAAAGCCTTTAGAAGACGTTAAAGGCCAACATCCTTCAAAGCATTTAATAACAATAAAAATATAATAGATCCAGCTGCAATATGGAGGTTACACTACCAAAAATATAGTCTTTCCAACAGTGACATTAAACAAAAAATGACCAATAGAGCTCTATATTAGGTGCTTGGTTTCTGATATAGGCCATGGTTCCAGCTTTTTAAGAACTGTATTATCGGAGATTCTATCGGCCTTTAACGAGTCTTGAATCGATTCACCTGAATTTTAGGCCATCAAATGTCCAAAATTGATTTGATTACGATGACAGCTTTTGTCCTATGAAATAAAGAACTGCACATTAACTACCGTCTCCCGTTAAAGTTTGATTTTTCAACTCGAGTCAGTTAGTGATTTATGTCACAGTGCACTGACCTCATTTGTACTATTGAGATAGGCAGGGAGCCAGGTTCAATTATTTAGCTGCTGATGAAGCAAATAATTGATTTATTTTGTTGTCTATAGTTGTACAATTAATCATCTCGTGTATTATAGAGTATATATGTGCCTAAAGTACGGGTTCATTTTAATCATCTATATTTTTGTCTGAAGACAAGCACTCAGCTTTTATCTCGAAGAATGGAGAGGAATCAGAATAACACACTGTCCATGTGATGGTTATAAAACAGGTAAAGGCCTTGTATTCACACTGAATTAAAACCGTACATGAGTAACGGGGTCCTACAGGACAAAGCAGGTTACCTGTTACTTGGCCGACTATTGCCTGAGAGATCCTGCGATTGTTGAGGAAAGTTTTGATCTCTTCTTTCACCAAATTGCTGTCTCTCCTGTAAAAGCAGCAGAAATGCCGTCATGGCATTAGAGCCATTCCACTGTGTTTAACACACCTGCCTATATTCTCACTAACCTTATTCACTGATGCTTCTCTCTTTTCAGCCGTCCCCTAACACCTGACCTGAATTAACTCAGCTACAATTCTGGAGTATAAGCCTGTGGCTCTGGGGACATTTACTGTCATCATCTGATGTTCTAATAGTCTCTTTTTGTCTCTTCAATTCTTTTCGCTCTGCAACTCATCCAGCACTAATTCATCTCTACTTCTGTTCTCCCTTCCCCCCTAGGCAAATGCTGGACTGGTTCCAAGCCATCACCTTTAGTCGAATAATTTCTTACCATTTTGACAGACAAAGCACCACATTTCTGTCAGGGAAACTAGTTACAGTGTAGCCTTAATGCTTTCCTGGTCTGGGCTGTGATGGGACGGGGTAAAACCTCACACACGATACACAGAATAAGCCTCAGAATGTACAACAAACTGAAGCAGTCACAATCGAAACATTTCTTCACCAAGTAACGACATACATTTTACTGTCAAACCATTTATGTGAGATGTCTAACGGCAACACGCTCTCAAAATAATGGAAAACGTTTTCAAGTAGTCCCGTCTGGATAAAGTGACCGCAGATTTAAAAGATAATCAAACAGATTCTCTTCTGGAAATATCCAAGAACAACAATGTATGACCCCTCCCAAAAATGTTAATAATCTCCATCAATCTTGGTAACACTAGCTAATGTTGGTGTGCATTTACACGTCATCTAAATTAAAGACTGTTTAAACACCTAAATATAGTCTATTTATTTATTATTTAGCACAAGTAAAATTTTCTTAATTTTTGTACCTTTTCTTCCTCTTGTTCCTCAGTTAATCATTTCCTGTACTTTAATTTTACTCAACTTTAACCAGCTATGCCACAGAAAACCTTTCTACAAGTTCAACATATCTGACTTTGGTTTCTTTTCTGTTAGTGCCTCACATAAAGGAAATACATGTGTAGATCTATTATTCTCTGATCCGTGGTAAAGCAATCCAGCTCTGAATAAGGCCACATATTAAACACACTTCAGAGTAGCTCCAGTACCACGTTCACACTGGTGTAACATTCAACTCTACCTTCAACCTTACCTCATGTACTCCTCCACTTTCTCCTCCAAGTCCCATTCCTCCTCACCCATCATGTCATAGCTGAATGACCGCTGCACAGCTACGGTGGGTGGGTAGAGAGGAGGGGGTGAAGCTTCGTAGCTGTTGCTGGGGGACAGCGCTGCCCCGTCCAGGCCGGAGGTCTGTGTGGTTGCAGAGGCCAAGGAGAGGGACGAAGAGGATGACGAAGACGAGGATGGGACTGGAGCGGCTGTGGTGGGGGCGTTGTTGGACGGGGCAGGCTGGGAGTCACAGTGAGTCGGGCGGTGGTCTGGGTCGAGCCTCTCCAGGGACTCCAGGGCATGGATGATCTGAGGTTTGGTCATGCCAGACAGACGCAGGCGCTGTAGGAGGTCGATCTGCTCTATGGTGTAGCGGGGCTCCACCTCGCAGCACTCCATTCTGGCATCTGCAAGCAGAAAGATGAGGTGTAGGTTTGATCAAAGAGAACTTGAGCCCAGCTTCTGGGTGAAATACAAGACAGATTTTGCAAGGCAACATGAGCCAACTACAGTCCCATTAATATACTGAATGTCTGTGTGTCTAGTTTGAGATGAACAGAACTTCATCACGAATAAGACATATACTTCTAAATTTATCTACCCACCTTTTATAGAACTTGAATTTGGATTATGTGCTGCAGGCTTCCACAGAAGTGTCAAATGCGCCGATAAAAAGGATTATTAATAGATTCAAACCCAAACAAAGACAAGTAAGACTGAATTCAATCACTTCACTGCCACTACTGAGGCTGACTTATCTTCAATAGGCTCCAAATTGCAAATGTGGCAAACTGCTTTTAATTATGCTAATTTCAGGAAGGTTCCAGTATGTATCCAACCGTTTTAGAAAACTTGGGCTGAAAACAACAGACTGCATTCTCCTCTGAAGAACTCTGGGGTCACTTGAAGTTTTGGCACTCGTTCAAACACTTGGCACACACTCTAACCTTGCTCCACTTGTCCAGGGTGGAATAAAGGAAAGATCAACTGAATATATAAAACCTAAGATCAGTGGCGATCCACCTGGTCAGAGTCAGGTCTACATACTTGTCACAGGAAGCCAGTTGGAAAGTCTCATCATTATACACACATTTAGAGAAATCCAACAATTGTATATGAAACTGCCAATTAGATGGACAGACAGATACATTATCTATCCGTCTATATCAATCAATCTATCCTTCCATCCAAATAGATCTATCTAGATAGAATGAAATGTCTTTATTGTCATTGTCTGGTACAGAACAACGATACTGTATTTATTCTTCCTTTTCTATGCATGAATGTGAGCAACAGACTGCTTCACAATTTCCCTCGGAATTAAATGAAGTCAACAAGTGACAAACAATAAAATAATCAAGCTAAAAATACTGCGATCAAAAAAAAGCAATAAACAAATACCACACTAACAAGCCAGTACTGAGTACAGATGAGTTGAGGGGTTGAAGCACTGCAGAGCAAGGGATCAGGACATTAGTGGCTGCATTATACAGCCTGATGGCACTAGGAACAAAGGAGTAGTTCAAGTCTTTCGGTGGAGCAGTGCAGCCGGTGGGCTGTACAGAGGGGGGGGGGGGGTACTGCCCTCTGCTCTACCACCTTCTCCAGTGGGTCCAGGCACTTCTTGTTATCATAAGAAATGACAGCCCATGAAAAACTGAACACGTGTATAAAATGAACGATTAAAAGTTAAACATCTAAAAAGGTTCTACCTATTTATCTCAAGGCAGATATAGGCTGTTTAATTAAGTGGGCCAAATGTTCGTAAAGTATCGAAAGACTATTCCTGCTCGATGTATTTTTGTTCACTTTCAGCTAAGAAAAAAACAACAACAACATTAAAACACGAGAAACTTAACTATCACAACAGTACGTGTCTCCAGCAAATGTTAATAACAAACCAAAACGCTGCCTTTGCCTTGTTCTCTTCGACCGCGGGTGAAGCCTCCTTACCTGCCGGAGGAGGCGACACGGAGAGGCGCCCCGGGAGTGGCTCAGTGCGTGGGGTCGTGGCGGGGACACACCACTGTCGCATGGCTCGGCGGAGTTCAGCTCAGCGGGACCTCTGGGTGGGAAAGCAGACGGCAGACAGCTGCAGTGGGCTGCGGTTAAGCCGCTCCGCCTAGCATACTGACAGCCCCGCGACCGCAGCTCACTTTCTTTTGGACTGCGTGTGCTAAGCTAATAAGAACACCAACTCCGACTCATACTTCAATCAGCGCTAGCCGCTCGCTAATGGTACGCTAAGTTAGCAGCTACGTGACGCCGGAAGTTGTGAGGAGTGAACTACGAAATAAAAGCACGTCACAAATCACTGCTGTATCATCACAACTGAAGACAGGGTTGTCAAAACTGTTTTTAGTTCAGCAGCCACATTCAGCCAGATGTGTCATCGAATGGGAAAGATTTGTAAAATAACAACCTATAGTTAATAACCCAAATTCTCTTCCTTGTTTTCATGAGAACGTTAAATTCCAATGATAAAAATGTGAAATAACATAAACGTGTTAACCATTTTCGGAAATTTCCCTGGGTGGGACGAATAAAGGGATCTAATCTAATGTAAGCCCTGCAATATATTGCGAAGTGTAATTTCAACAATATTATGTCTCTGCCTGTTATTCATACAGTTTACACATTACAGCAGACACAGACAACATTTATTACAGGAGGGATATTGATAAAATTGCACTTATTTTTCTTCAGACTTTACTCAAATTTTCTTCACCTTACTCAAATCTGATTGACAGGATTGTTTCTAAATGCAAATATTATCATTCTGCAATTTAAATATTTTCTATGTTTAACCAGGGAGAACATTTGTAGTTATTATTTATAGGTTATTTTGGACTGTTAGTCAGGTCAGTTTTGACTCACAAGCCTGACACCCGTGGCATCAGAAATGGCCGATAACAATAGATTTTTTAAAAATGTTTTTCATAATGTGTTAATCATAACTATTTATCAGTTCAAAATAGGCTCAACTTCAAAAGATTACTGTCCAACACACTTCTAAACTTTGTAATTGACGTATGTTAGAAGTGCTAGCTTATATGTTACACAAGAAAGATAAATAAACCCTTAAATAAAGTTGTGTAGAACTCCATAACATAGAAAGGGTTTTACGTCATTTTAGCAAGAGTCCAACACACTGCAACTTTGACAGATAAGATCAAGCAAATCATGTAAATAAGCAAATCAAGTAAGATCATGCAGACATAGATCCAAATCCTAACATTTACACTGTTAATATTATAATGCTAGTATATTGAACTGATGGGAAGGTGGTCACAGAATCAACGGTTGAGTGGAAAAAAATGATATTGATAATTACATAACTTCAACATTTCAAACTTAATCCTGTTAACCTTTTTTCCCCACGTAAACCCATTCAATAACATTGCTTCCACTGACTACGCGTCCACGCTTTTATTTTGAAGGACGTGGTCAAGTTTGTGCGTGTCTACACTGACATTGCTGTCGTCAGCTAACAACTTTACCCAAAACTTGCACCTTAGAGATTAACATTTCTCTGACGGTGTTTTTTTGACAGTGAGCAGTATATGTAACACGTACGCTCATACGTGGCTACAAGTAAAATATTCAGCGCGTTTGCTCGAGCGGATGGGACCACAACCGGATGCTAGCTAGTTAGCCTGCTAAGGCGGCTAGCCAAGTTAGCAGTTGAGCTAATAGCTAGCGGCAGATTGTCCCACCGCGGAGCTCCACTCGCTCTTACCTCCAGTCGCTGGTGGAGAGATAGCCGCAGCCAGCTGCACGGAGGTGGCAGATGGTAATAATAACTGTGGGGAAAGTAGTGCACCGCTCCGCCCTGTTAAACAAAGTAACTCTTCCGACGGGTAACTAGCGAGCAGAGGGTGAACGGTGCAGGGTCATATTGTCTTTCAGCTATGCAGTGGGGAAATACTGTATGCAAATGTGGGGAGTCTGTCTCAATTTATGACCCCTCACCCGACACCGCTGTAAAGCTAGACATTATAATAATAATAATAACTTCCGGTTATAATGTACCTACAAATTATACCATTGCACTGACTGCATTTCCGCACCACTCTGTGATCATGACTGGAAAAGTAAAATTTTGGGGGGGTATTAAATATAACACCACCAATTAACCACATATAAATTTGATCATATGCTATGTATTCATTGCATTAAAATAATTTATTCCGTTAATTAATTCCCCACTTTTATTTTGATTAGCCCAAGGAATTTTCCTCTCTAAATCTGTCTCCATTGACACTGCACCACCCATCACATTAAGTGGGTCCACAGATCTACAGACACATTTGAAGCTGTGTCGGATTTGCAAGTACGACACTGGCTGAGGAAGCAGTTACACGGGTGGCAGTTCTATAATACAAATCTTCCTCAAATGAATCTCAGTCATTGAATACTCAACAGCCACTGACTGCCCATAATTTGTAGATAATACCATTGAGCTGAAAACCCTATGCAGCCACTAGATGGGAGGATTTAATTTCATTGCACATGCTTTAAATATCTCATTTTTAAAGCCGTGGTTCTCAAAGTGGGTTCTTGGACCTCAGATATTTATACATCTTTGTTGCCTCAATAAAACAAGAATAAGTTACTTTGACAATTACTCAGACCTTCCTTAGTTTTTCGCCAATAGAAACTCCGATATGGCTCTTTACCATAACATCAGTCTGTCATGAATTGCTTGTGCTTCAATAACACTTCCACTGCATCTTTGCTTTTCTTATTACACAGACCAATATGAGTATTAAATCGTTAATGTTTACCATCTTTATAAATCTTTGAAACTCAAACTTTAAAGACAGATGTCAAGTTCAGTCCATAATGTTCCATCTTATAAGAAGTTTGTTCCTTTAACCCTCGGCTCATGTGCACTTGAGAGTCTTTCGTTATCTCTTCCACGTCTTAGTCAAGGTGTTTGCTATGACCAATGCCAACAGTAGCTGTAGTAAAATAATTAGTGTGTGTTTGCTTTTCACAGAATTCTTCCCTCCCCTTCAGTCTGTGCCAAGAAGGCAGCAACAAGAAGTACTATTAAAGAGGCTTTTGTGTGTGTGATGTTCAGTCAAGTGTGTGTTCCAGCTGTTCTAGCGTTGCCACGGTTTGGGGTTTTCTGTGGCTTCCAGGCTGATCTTCTGACATCGTCATGAACTGGGGATTCCTGGAGGGCCTCCTTAGCGGGGTCAACAAGTACTCCACAGCATTCGGTCGCATCTGGCTTGCCATTGTTTTCATCTTCCGGCTCTTGGTCTTCCTGGTGGCTTGCGAGAAGGTCTGGGGAGATGAGCAGAAGGACTTTGACTGCAATACACGCCAACCAGGTTGTCAAAACGTCTGCTATGACCACTACTACCCCGTGTCCTACACCCGACTCTGGGCTCTTCAGCTCATCTTCGTTACCTGTCCATCCCTTCTCGTCACACTCCACGTGAGCTACAGAAATGAACGGGAGCGCAAACACCGACTGAAGTATGGTGAAAATTGCACTCCTCTCTACAATAACACGGGGAAGAAGAGAGGCGGCCTGTGGTGGACTTATTTCTTAAGTCTGCTGTTTAAGATAATTGTGGATGCTGTGTTTGTCTTTCTGCTCTTCTACATCTACGAGGCCACCTTCTTCCCACCATTGGTCAAATGTGACCAAGACCCATGTCCCAATTTGGTGGACTGCTACATTGCCAGGTAAAGATCTCCAACTGAACTCGACTTCTTGTCTTTTTTACATTAATCCATCCACCTTAACCTTCTGCTGTGTTTGACCTTCTGTCCCCCAGGCCCACGGAGAAGAAAATCTTCACCGTTTTCATGGTGGTCACCAGCTTCATATGCATCTTCCTGACCTTTTGCGAGGTCATCTATCTCTGTGGGAAGAGGGTGGCAGAGTACCGCGGAGGACAGCGCTCCATGAGGGAAAACTCCTTCATGATGGTCAAAACTCCACTGACAACGAAGGAGAAATCGCCATATGATGAGAACGTCCCGGAGAAGACTAGCAAAGGCAACGGAGAAGCGGGCAAAGAAAGTGCAGCCCCACCGTACAGCATCAGCCTGTCCTGAGAAAAACATATTGGAGTCGGAGAGAAACCTATTAGTTCTACTGTCCAGAGTGTTTGGAAGAACCTGTTTTTAACCCTCATATTGTGTTTGAGTTGAAGCAAGTCAGGTGGAGCGGGGTTTCCAAACATCTACACAAACACAAAACCATTAGTTACCATGTTTCCAACAACTGTAATGTACAAATCACACCTGACGCAAGAAATATGAAAGATTCTGTTTGATTTTGAGGACAAAACTTCACTCAAGTTTGATTAAAAAAAAACTATGAGGGTTAAAAAAATGTTTACAAATGTCATGTTTTTTTATTGCTTTTTAACTTTGTATTTAGTGCACTTTTATAACTTTTAATCTAAAGTACATGGGTGATTTATTTTGCATATTTATATGATTCCTTGTTACGTTTGATTGATTTCTGCGTCTAAATATCATGGTGCCAAAATAAAATTGCTGGATTCATTTTTTGATGTGTAACTTTGAATGTAAACTGGAACGCAAATATACATTGTTATGTATAAGAACGTAAGATATCCTGGATTGTATTAAGAAATAAAGACTGGTCTAATTATGATTGATTTTATTGTTTTATTTGGACTATATCATAGTTTAAGTATTTGTGAGTAACACAAATTAAACTAAACAAGTTCAAACATGAGTAAAATATAACCCCAACACATTTCAGAATTAGATCAACCATTTCCCTCAAGATCAGTAAAGTGTTCTGATTCTGATAGATTGTATAACCTTATGGATATCAACTAATATTCATTTCGCATCAGTTGGCTTTTTCTGCAAAAACTCATATACAAAATGGAATCAGAAACGCCCAAACGTGGTACATAACGTCCTTGAGTAGAAATGTATCTCTGTGGACAGTGATGGGAGTAGTATTATTGACCAAAGTTGATAAAAATCACCACTCCTCAGTTTCAGACCACCTGTGTGTCAGTCAACCACATCCTGCCTTCCATTCAAACAAAGGCCAGCGTCACAGACTGTTCTCACCAGGGCAGAGGCTATCAGAGAAAATGAACAAGCCGTGATATCTGATTGTGACTCCATATCTTAGGTGTATGTTGGTACCAGTGGAGCTCTTGCACAAATAGCAGTTAGGTGGTGGCCCTTGTTAATCATGACTAATAAACGACTACAAAGCCCATATCTCCGAAACTTAGATGCCTAATGTAACTGATAGCAAGTCACCTGTTAGAAAAACGTGCCATCATGAGGAACATATTCTAAATGCTGATTTTATTTATGGTTCTTTTCCATTGATTTGCACAAGGTCACACACTCTGCAATCAACTTTCTCGCATCGTTTCTTGGGCCTTTTTAACAAGACCAAGCAGATTTAGCTGAGAAAAAAGCTGATTCATTTTCAATATTGATTGTTCTCAGAGCTTAGAGTATCACTCAATTGATAAACCTGTCATGACTATCACCGAGAGGGGTTTGGCATAAGCAGTTGGCAGTTAAAATGCTACCTCTGGGCGGTCACCCAGAAAAGGCCACGCCCTTCAGGTAATGGCCAAGAGTTGATTCTTCTACCCAGTCAATATCACAGGACCACTGCAGGAGAGCGGTTGGATCACTGAACTCTGGAGTACGTCTACGGATGACGGTCTGAGTAGAAGACCGATACTCTTCTGGTTGGTTTGGAGAGTTTTATTTGACTATTTTGGAGATAGTCATATTCAGGCTTTAGACTATGTGCAAAATAATGGTGAATTTGACACTGAATAATGAATGCAGACAGACAGAACTGTCAAGACCGAAGCTCAAAGTTTTCATGGAGGCACTTTAAATTTTGAAGCAGTATTTGGAACTGGAAGAAGTGAAACAGTATTTAACATCGACTGTTGCTAAATAGAAAACAGAGAGCAATTTAAATGTGAAATACTGAACAAGTATATTGCATCAATATTTAAGAAAATTAAAGTGTTTTTCTTGGACTAATTCCAAAATCGACCTCTGTGTTTTGCTTTCCCAGTGTGTTTCCAGTCAGACTTCAACAGGTTCAATACAGTGAGTCAAAGCCATGGATTGGAAGTTTCTGCAGGATCTCCTCAGTGGAGTCAACAAGTACTCCACTGCCTTCGGGCGTATTTGGTTGTCGGTCGTCTTTGTCTTTCGGGTGATGGTCTTTGTCGTAGCTGCAGAGCGTGTCTGGAGCGACGATCAGGGACACTTCGACTGCAACACTCGCCAACCAGGTTGCACCAACATCTGCTACGATTACTTCTTCCCCATTTCACACATCCGCCTCTGGGCTCTTCAGCTCATCTTCGTCACCTGCCCCTCATTCATGGTGGTCCTACACGTGGCCTACAGGCAAGAGCGAGAACGCAAGTATAAGGCAAAGCATGGAGAGAACGCACGTCTCTACGACAACCCGGGTCAGAAGCACGGCGGCCTCTGGTGGACTTACCTCATGAGTCTCTTCATCAAGACCGCCTTCGAAATCACGTTTCTCTACCTGCTCCACCATATCTACGATAGCTTCAAGTTACCCCGGAAGGTCCAGTGCGACGTCAATCCGTGCCCCAACCTGGTGAACTGCTACATATCACGTCCCACTGAGAAGACGGTGTTCACCTACTTCATGGTGGGGGCATCTGTGGCATGTGTGATCCTCAACATGTGTGAGATTATGTATCTGGTTGCGGCTCGAATGGTGAATCTCAGACAGCATGGCAGCATGCACACTCCATCGAAAAGGAAACACATGGACTACGACGTCTGTAAGTCCTCCATGTCGTAGGAAGAACCCAACGTATGGGGAACACACACATCTTCTCATTATAAGTGATATCAGATACAGGAAGGTTATTTTTGTAATGTAACAGGTTACAAATGACAAGTTATTGTTAAGCATGTAAATAGTAATGTCACCATTTGAATTACTTTAACAAAGGAATGTGCGTTTTTTTTTTTAAATAAAAGGTATCTACATTACATACAGCAACTTAACGACAGTAAAGGAAAAATATTCTACCTGTAATATTGTTTTCTCTATACTTTGGCAGATTGTGGTTATTTGCTAATTTAATTACGTTCACTGTATGTAAGCATGTTACTAAGAGCATTGTTTAATTCCGGATGATTGTTTTCTATTTTATTATAATTTCATATATCTAAAATGTTGAACTTAATAGGAACTAATAATTATTGGTAAATAAAGATGTAGCCCTAGTGCTCAGTCGTGTGACATGTATTTTCAGGAGCATGGAAAAACTGATGCAATTTTTTTTTTTCTATTTTGCTACAAAGTATGTTAAAGCACTGAAAATAAAGTTCTTGTTTTATCCATTGGATAAAACAAAAGACCTGCCTTTAACTGTCATGTTTGACTTGAAGTACCTATGTTTTAACCACTCTAAGAAAGAACCACCGAAAAAGTTTTTATTTTTTGCTATATTGTAATATTTAATTTTTAAATTGAATGGTTTGACAAAAATATAAGAGTAACACAGATTAATAATTTTTATTGTGGATTTTTTTTATCCTTGTTCTCACTAATCGGAAGTAAATCAAAGCCAGATTACATACAATAACATTGTGAAAATGTCTGACCAATCAAACATTAACATGTTTTATTGTATATTGTCTGTCACTGCATTTTTCTTCTTGAAGACTTTGAAGATGAATAAATGTAATTCCAAATCATGTTTTTTTATTCACTTTGCCAATAAAGTCATTGTTGTTGTAGATGCTGATGGATTTAAACATGGATCTGATGGAATTCAGTGGGAATACCGTTAATAACGCTTTAAATCCACCAGGGGGCAGTACAGTTCTATTAGAATACCATATCACAGCTACAGTATGTTCATTTGACCACTGTAGATGTAGTAGCATTTTGCTTATACCGATAACTATGCCAAAAATAACCATACCTTCTTTCATATCCATCCGTCATCCTTCAATTCTCTGGAAACGTTTCTAGAATGGCCATATTTTTTCAATGAACTATAACTTAATTTCAATATCTGCACACATGCACATCTAAGACTAACAATTCGTTCAGGGAGGATAATAGCGTGTTTTCTGCAATGACTATATAACATAGGTTGGCTCTTGAGTTGAGGTGAACAGGGAGGTGCCAACAGGTGCACGGAAGAATTTGCGGAAACTCTCACAGGCAACCAATAATCGCAAGGTATGCCTTCAAAATAAAAGTACTCCTGCGGTGAAAGCGCCGTTTTTCAAATCTCAATTTACCAAATCTTCCACTCGGTTACATTTGAGTGCATTGAATTAGACTATATCTCTTCATGGCACATTATTTTTTGTATTGATACTATGAGTTATTCTGTGTGCTTGGACCGTGATTATCTTTTCTTGCTTTCTATGAAATCGAAAGATGTTGATATGATGAAATAATAATGAATCTATCATATCAAATCAAATCAAATCAAATCAAATCAAGTATATTGTCATTTTGCTGTACATACGACAGTAGTGCAGACAAAATGAATGAGTGTTCCTTCAGGAGCCATACATTCACCCTCCCTCCTTCCCGCCCGCAACCAGACACACACATACAATAAAATACTGAACCTGAAGTTAAAATACCCAAAACCAAAATCGGATTAAAATACTAAAAAGAATTTAAAATACTAAAATAAAACTAAAACCGAGGTACGCAGCAGTTCAACATTCTGCCAGCTTGTGGAATGAAGCTGTTCATCAGTCTGGTGATTCTGCATTTGATGCTCCAGAATCGTTTTCCTGATGGCAACAGTTCAAAGTGTTTGTGGAGAGGATGTGTGGAGTCCCTGACCTGACAATCTATCTATCTATCTATCTATCTATCTATCTATCTATCTATCTATCTATCTATCTATCTATCTATCTATCTAT
>JAPTHA010000003.1:12607756-12620306 GCA_029814585.1 Gymnapogon annona
TGTCTATCTATCATCATCTATCGCACTTTATTTTGAAAGGGCATGTGGCGGTGTCTTTTTTTGGTTTGTCATGTCATGCGTGTCTGTCCTGCTCATCACGTCTATCCTCATTGACTGAGGTGATAGTCATTCTCAGAAGGCAGAGGAGACTAAATCCGACCAGTTGAAGGCTCTGGTTCTTCCAGTCAGTCCTCCAGACTCTATTTACTTCCCTTTAATGTAACCGGATGGTGACCTGAGGCAGATGGCGGCTACAGGTAAAGGCCGAATCGGGGATTATTTACATGTACTTCACGTGTGTGTAACTTGATGAGTTAGTTTGGGTGTGGTGAAACTGTGTGCAAGTCTGATGTGAAGATATCATTATAGGGGTGTGCATGTTTGATCTGTGTTTCTTATGCATAAAATCTGTCAGACTATTGATATAAATTCGAGTTTATTGATAACCATTGGGGGCTCCGCAGATCTGGGGTCAGTGGAACAAATATAACCCTGGCCCCCAACGATTTAAATGAAATGTAGCAACGGAGGTAAATTCCACTATTATGCCTCTTTCTCTACTCCCATGTGTGTCTTCCTCATCATCTGTATTTCTGCGTTTGTATTATCTTTGGATCATTATGTGGAATATCACAATACTGTTTTATTATCAAGTAAATAGTGCGCAGAATAATACTGTTCTGACTGGATTATCTATGTCATATATAAATATGAAAATGTAACTATGTCAATAGCCTTTAGAAATAGTTACAGTATATTCTCAAGTCAAGTCAAATGAAGTCTATTGTCAAATATGCCATGCATGTCAGACATGAAATTACTGTTCTCACGGACAAACGGGCAAAAAAAAGGAACTAAAAATAAAGAAAAGTACAATAAACAGAGATACTTGAGAGTACAAGAACAGTACAGTCAGTGAAAGTGAAATGTACAGTTCCTGTGGTCATTTTTTTGATGATGTTGGGGATAAGGCAGTCTCTGGGGGTGTCATGATGTCAGGTGCTGAAGGGGAGGCGGGAGGTGTGTGTGTGTGGGGGGGATCTGTGTTTGCTCAGCAGCTAATCATTAATACAGATGACCTCTGTTATCGGACTGGTCTCTGATCAATACAGACATGATTGGTATAACCTGGGTTCATTGCGATAATCTGCTTTTGGAACTTGAACATTTCTCATCCAGGAGGATTCTTTGATTTTTTTTTTCCTGGTTTTTTTCTCTCAGGAGTGTGTTGTGCCAGTCTGGAAGAGCCCAAGGCCCTGATGAAGATGGGGCTCAGCATGGTTCTCATTGGTCACGTCAATTTCCTGTTGGGAGCGCTGGTGCACGGTGTGGTGCTCAGGCACATTAACCTTCACGAACAGGCCAAGGCCATGGAGTACGCCATCGCTAGTGTTGTAGGCCTCACCTCCGGCCTTGTGGTGAGAATGTACACATAATCACAAAAACGTGAAGGAAAAAAAAAAAAAAGGTTTCTCTGGGGGGGAATGTTGCAACGTTACATTAGACTTGGTTTCCATTAGGTTTTAACAAGACCAGACTGGAAAGCAGCACTTAACAAAAGCAGGGACATTAAGCATCTGCATCTCTCACAAATGGAGATGTTGTGTGGTTTCCATTAGAAATGTGCTTCTAATGGAAGTGAAAGATCTGTGGGAGTAAATCTTTATTACATTTGCAGCATATTCAGGAAGAAAATATCAGCATAATGGGAGACAGCAAAGACAGAGCAGTTAAAGGACTGTTTGGTTCAGACGTTTATTGAACGCTCGCTAAACCGTCTTGCACAGTTGTGCATATATTGCCAAAGAAACACTGTGGTCTTTATGGGTCAATATTATTTTCACACCAGGTAAAAGTCATTTCCAGAACAACACAAAGAAACTTAGACACATATTTCAAATACCTGCTGTCGGCAGTGCTCAGACATGGTATGTTGTTAAGTGTCTCCTCATGTAGCTTATTTGGCTAATGCAGCACCACAGTATTGTCTGACAGTGTAAACAGAATATTTACGAGCAATCTTTTGTTGCATGATGTGTGTGTTTCCTATTCCATGATGAGTACTCTCTCCTCAAATGTCGTGTTCTTTCTGCAGGGAATCGTTGTTGGCATTCTTGCAATCGTCCTGGCCAAAAACAAGAAGAGCAGATGTCTGGTTAGTCGCACTGTTATTTCGCAATATAAAAACACACGCGGTTTGATCTGGAAGCGTGCGCCGAGGTTTTTTACAGCGTTGTAAATTCAATCAAACGAAGCAGTGGCGGCAGTCAAATAAAGTGTGTGTCTTTTTCTGAAACGCTCTCCTTTTGACAGGAAAACACCTTCAGTTCGAGGAAAGATGAGATGGAGGATTCCTAAACACTTTCGATAGAGACAGTGGTGTCAACAGAATCCAGTTATGTTCAGAGTACAATTTGCTGAGGGTCGTACACAAAACACATAAATGTACCCCCACCCCACCCCGCCCCCCATATGTGCTCCTATTGGATTAGCTGTAAAATGTGGAGGCATTCATGTCAAGAATAAAGTTACCATTAACCCTTTCATGCGGTCACTACAATGATCAGCTATTTTTAAGTTGTTTTCTCTTCTGTCACAGTTAACAAAAAAATTTAGATGAAGTAAAACTACGAAATTTATGTAAAATAAGCTTGCAAATATACGACAGTAGATATCAAGCAGAATGTGATGATTTCTCCCAGGAAAAGGCTTAAATGCGTTTGATGGGATTAATGAGTGAGCCGCATATTTTATAATAAACCTTTTGTAGCTGAACAACAGCTTTAATCATAATTATGATTTGCCACATAATGTCCAAAGGCTAACACATGATTATTTTATGACAACTTAAAGCAAATAAAACTGTGGTTGATATACATGTATATATTTTAGTAATTAATTAGACTCTCCATGTCGTTATTTTGCCTTTTTGCTACTATATCTAAACCAAAAAGTGACTAATTAGGAGTAATTATAGTAAATATTATGGTTTTAAATATGGTTTTAAAGTTTATTCGAAGCTTAAATATTTTTATCATTAAAAGGACAGTTTCTTTCCTTCATCGTGTCAACATTACTGTATTTCTCCCTGAATTTTCATTGCTTCCTCCTCTGTCACTGCTCTTCCCTCTTGTTCAACTCATGCTTGTTGCTTCAGGTGTTGAAATCCAGTCCTGCCGCAGAACCCAAATTACTTTCGGTCCCGTGCGTCTCCTCTGCGTTTTGTGAGTGTCTGTTTATTCAAATCAGCCGTCGGTCTGCTCAGATGGGAACAGTGGGGCGCTTTAAGCGTAGAAGAATGAACAAGTGCGGCCAAACCTGCCTAAATAAAACCACTCCCTGTTTCCTTTGTTAATTTGTGCAACAGGAAAGTGGGAGAGGCAGCACACACATGCAGCAGCTCAACTGCTCCTCTGTTTTGTTATCATTAAGGCATGAATAACATCGTCTGAACACACCTTTTACTGATGGTCACACAGTACTTTATCACATACTGCACAGTGTGACTTCTATCCAGGACAATAGGAAGGATATTTCCTATTGTTCTTATCAGGTTACTTCATGTGTATCGATACGTCTGTACTGATGTCTCACCTTCTGTAAACTTAAATCACAGGCTCCTCTGTTTTCCATGAAAAATGTCATTTATAATAGACAAGTAGTAGGTTCATACTGGAGTCATGTAAATATACTGTACAGAGAATTGAAAAAAAAAAAGAGAAATGTGAATGACACGAAAAGACAGAGAAGGAGAACCAGGCATATTTGTTGCCAACATTTTAACAACAGGGTATGGTGTGTATCTGTGGCACTGTTTTTGAGAAAGTGTGTTTATCCTTTAGAGGTATCCTGCAGTGCAGCAGATGCTGAAATCCTCAAAGTCTAATTGATTCTGCAACAAAACAACAAGGATTATTCCATGTAAACGTTGAGATTTTAATGCCACCACAAGCACATTTCTTCATTAAAATGATCAGACCCATTTGTTATAGTTTGTTGTGTAAATATATTACATGTTAATTATATTGAACTTGACTCATGGCTGTTCTTTTTACAACGGATCCAATATACAGTGTCACTAAATTAACTTTGTGACCCCATATATTTATTTTTCTGTGTGTGTTCAACATGTAAAAATCACGTGTGCTTGTGTTTGACTTTTGTTTTGGAATTTGTTTTGAGTTGGAGTTGACATATCGAACTTTTAAGTCTGTCTTTGAATGCAACATTTATCATTCAGTTCATATAATACTTCATAGATCAATTCGAGGCGGCTCTGGCTCAGTTGGTAGAGCGGGTTATCCATTGGCCAAAGGGTCGGCGGTTCGAATCTTCACATATCAAAGTGTCATTGAGCAAGTCACTAAACCCTAAATTGCTTCCAGCGGAACCTGGCAGTGCCCTTGCGTGGCAACAGCCACCCACTGGTGTGTGAATGGGTGAATGTGAGGCCAATGTAAAGCGTTTGAGTGTTGTAAATGCAATCCATGTGCAGTCTGATATGTTACTTTTTGAATTGACACATTTCAGATACCGGAATCAGCCACATGGTGTTTTCAGTTGTCTCTTTTTCCTTGTGTGTGTCTGTTCTTTTTCCAGACATGGTCACTTTTCACAGTCAGTCTGGCCGCTGCGCTCTTGGCTGCTGCCTCCGTTATTGGACTGACGCTGTCTGTGACGTGGGCCATCATTCACGGTGGGCGGAGCCTTCTGGCTCACTGCCGCTTCCCAGATGCCATTGGCTACTCCAGCATCACCAGTGAATGCCCTTTTGACCCCACGCGTATCTATGTGAGTGTAACAGTGTGTACTGTCACAAATCTGATGTGTACGAGTCTGTGAAAATGCAGATGATTGCTGTCCAAGTTAGTACCATATGTTGGGCATTCTTTAATTCTTGTGCATATATTTGACTGGAATTTATATAATATGATTAGATGTACTAGAGCAGAAGAAACACTGGTGACCAATAGTCGCCAAGTTTTTGGCACATGCGTAATACAATTCGTGTTTCCAGGATGGATGTGGTCATGAACTCAGGCTGACATTTCATTTCATTCTGACATTTTCTACTGCTGCTGGTTCTAAGAACTGACTGTATCAACGTGACAAAAGCAGAGCAGAGTGTTGAAGATGCTGCACGACATCGCTAGTTTTTGGATTTTCTTTGTCCACTGAGATGTGTGTGGAGAACTGAGGTGGAGAGTGTGTGTATGTCTTTGTTGTCACTCTGTCACTCACACTCAGGAGTCGGCTCAGTGGAGGAACTGCTGACCCGACCCTGTTTGCTCTGTCTTGTTGCCATGTACTACCGATGACCTGCCAGAACTGCTCAGCCTCAATTGGCATTTTAGCCGCAATTTGTGAGTTCAGTGACCTTAGTGTTAATGTTACATAATTGACAAGTGTTTCATACTGTCTTCTACAGTGAGAGTCAGGGAGGCAATGGTAGTTTCAGCACCTTTTCATTTCTCTCATGTAAAAAAAACAACTTAAAAGCCCTTTAGCTGTTTTTAGAAAGTAATTGTGTGACGTGTAAAATATGTCCATTACCTACTGTATGTTCTTTGTTGTTAAACTTAACTGACACGCAATGCTGTCCATCCACCATTAGGTAGATTATAAAATGAGCAAATCTTAGATGTCTTTTTTTTTTTAAAAGAACCTCTGTAAAGAATATGAGATAATATAAAAGGTATTCGCTTTACTACTGAGGCCTACGCTTGTCTCTCTGCTGCCCCCTCATGGCGTCACAATGTATAGCATCAGTTTAAAGTGGACATGAACGCTGAGATATTTTGGCAAAGATTTGTTTTTTTGTGTTCTTCCTGTTTATATATTCGTTGCTGCAACACTCCTGCTCCCCATGTGGGGTGAATAAATATCCATGAATCTGTAGCCGAAATTTACCAGTTCTGCAGCACTCTTATATGTACAGTTAATGCTCCTTAGACACGTATTGAGCTAATTGTGAAGGAGGACACAAAAGCTGATCAACATGTAGCAATTGAAGAGGTCTGACAGGAAGTAAGAGGTCTTCGGATCCTCTCGACTCTTGTTGACAGTCTGTGGAAAACAAACCCGGTGACACCAGATTTTTTTTGTCCTTTCAGTTTCGGCTCCCATTGCAAACACGTTCATATTTTTGCTCTGCTGTATTGTAGTGTAGCAGTGTCATCGTTCTTGGAGTCCTTAGTATGTCCCTAACAACAATAATGTACAAAGCACGTGATGAGATTCAGTCCTGAATTCATGTGTGAAATTCCATTTCTGAATCTCTTTGATGGTTTCCAGAGAGCACGTACTGTGGTGTCGTCTAAGTGCAGATCTTAAACGTGTTGGCAAATGGTGGATTACATCACCTGAAAGTGTGTTTGGGGCTTTGGATTCTAAAAGGGTCTAGTGTTATGCAATCTGTGTTTTTGTACTCCTTGTGTATTTCATCATACATTCCAGAAAACGGTAAATGTTCTCTACGTTTACTTTCATTCTCTTTGTACTCTGAATGTCAGACCTGGGTTACTGTTTCTCTTTGAATTTCCTCTGTACATGTTGAGTTTGACGCACGCTGTCCTGTATATTTTATTCATCCCACTGACTCTCCTGTGGAAATTCCCTGTTTTTTTTTTGTTTTGTTTTTATTTCGTATTTGTATACAGACAGTCACCTGAAGAAAACTGAGGTTCTGTAACACATCACTCGCCACACTGTACTCCCACTCATGTGAGGCTGTTGAGTGCTCTTGTCTCAGATTGTGCTCTGTGTGGCCCAGCTGCCGACTCCCACTAACATCCAACTGCTCTCTGCTTCCTCACCATCCCCCAGAGTACCACTCTCGTCCTGTGGGTGCCTCTGATCGTGACTTCTTTCATCCAGCTGGTGTTTTCCAGCCGATGCTTTGCTGTTTGTGCTTCATTCCTGGGTCTGCCATGCTGCCCCCTGAAGAAAAGACTAAAGACCTACAGCAGACCGGTGAGATGTGGACTGTAACCAAGTTTCACAGTCCATGATGTCAGTAAATACAACTGTTCTAAGAGTAATAACCTTTATTTTGTTTTCCATTATGACTATGACACAAATGCACACATCATCTAGTCATTCTGAACTTCATGAAGTACTGGCAATGAGCCAACGTTTTTGATAGTTATTGGTAAAATACAGATGTGTCTTTTATGTTGTCTTTTAAATTTCTTTTATGTATCTTTTGTTTTTTAGGATTGCACTAATCAGATATCGTATTTTTAATTGTTATACTAGTGGTGCAATTGCAGGAAATTCATTTTGTTCTAGTTGACTGTGAATGAATTGGCTTTCACAATATGAAACTGTCACAAAGTAATAATGTCATGATGTTTTGAATGAGATCATAAGATATGATCATGTGATTCCTATGCTTCTGTGCAGATCAACCAGGTCAGACCACTTGAGGAAGCTCCTCTCCAGCCTTTGAGACGCAACCCTCAACCTCAAGAACCCTACAGTCAGCCTCCAAGAAGCAACCTTGAACCTCCAAGACTAAACACTGAACCCTCCAGACAGCTGTACCGTCCTCCTCCACAGCATTTTCCCCGCCAGCACCGGAGTCTTCCTCCATTGGAGAGGCAACCTCTTCGCCAGCCGCCACACAGAGAAAGGTCAAACCGAGATAGACCGGAAACAAGAATTGGCAGTCAGCAAAGGGCACCAGAGCAACACCAACTGCTGGAGAGGGGGGCACTAGAAAGGTCCAGCTTTTGGATTTAGACATTACGTTGTAGATATAATGCTGAAACCAGGGGACAAGCTATGACGCTTCAGGTTGTTAGACCTGCAACATCTGGATTTAACCCTCATGTCGTACTGACCCAGGGGCTATGTTTCATTTAACAGGACCTGAGCTCAAACCTGATGCATCAGTCTTTTTGTCATGTTTGCACTTGTGGGCTGGACTTGGCATATGAAGATGATGCAGTTCCTTTGAAATGGGGTCATAGTGTGAGCGCTGCTTCCACAAGGAACTCGCTGATGATAGGACCTGGAGTTAGCTTAGCACAGAGGTCTGCAAAGGCAAGAAACTACAAGCCTTGCTCTGTCCAAACAGCATTTAATTGATCTATTTAATTTATAACAAGATGTATTTGGTAATGGCAAAGACAGCTTTAAGCTCCTGTCAGTGTTATGTTCTGCAACCAAGTTTAGCTACTGCTGCATCAAGCTAGCTCCTGGTCTCTGGGCTAGGATAACTGGCTCCTCACTGCCTATTAACTGGTCTAATATATGGAGCTTTATCAGTCTTTTAAACTCTCTGTAAGGCAGCACAAAATGTATTTTCCACAATATGCTATTAACACGATTTTGCGTTGCAATGTATGCCTTTTTTGCAGCGTGTGGAGAGAGGCTGTTGAACCTGGTATGTTTCCTGTTTGAGTGACTGTCAAATGTTTTGTGTATTTTATTTTTCCATTTTAAAATCCAGAGATCAGTTTTATGTGAACATAGTTCTGCATTGTTACAGTGTATTTATTAAATAAATTTTTTTATTTATACATGCGCAGTTACTACTGGTGTTAAAAGTGTAAAAACAAACATTGGCAAGTCACCGGACTGGAATGACTGGTTAAAACCAGATGCATGCGCACATTTGCTGGCTTCTACAAACACATTCCCCCTTCCTTGTTGGGGTGTGTTAATGAGGACCTGCAGAACACCCTGACAGACTGCACTGCAAATGGACAACCTAATTCAATCACACCATGTCATTAACCTTGGATCTCAGCGAAGCTCAATGCCCTTAGACATTTTTTTTTTGTATGTTTATAAATAACCACACATGAAGAAACAGCCCACACGTGCAGCTTTGAAACACATAGATATATTTCATCATAGATTTCAGGTCCAACAGAATAACCATGACATCCTCGTGTGAGGTTTTCATGCAACAGAAAAATAGGAAGGAGGGAAGGAAAAGGAGGTGGGGAGGATTGAAGGGGACGTATTTTTATCTAATATAAGGTACCAGTTCATCAGAGGCAGTGAGAATAGAAAAGTGTAATTCAGGGAGGGTGGGGTGGGGGGCAGCAACTGTTGTTTCTTAATCCTACCAGCAGAAGGCAGTGACACTACAGGATCCCCAAAGCAGAAGTGCAGCTGGGTAGGAAGCTCCTGTGCAAAAATGATTGCTAATTTTCAATCAGTCCCAACATCATCCCACTGCAGCTGCACAGATCTCAGGCTCGCACTGCCAGCTCACTTTGCCACAATTAAAGAGTTTATCCGCAGCTTGTTTGAAGGGAACTTATGGACATGTTATATTGGCGTTCCACAAGACTTTAGAAAACCAAGATGTTTGTCATTTAAACTTAGTTGAATGGGGCTTCATCTTAGATTGTAACATAGTCGATTAGAGGGAGCTGCTGAATCCAATACTAACAACTAATGTGTTCTAATCACAGAGCTGTAAGGTATGACTTGGTCCCCTAAATTGTTTGGTTTCAACTTTTCATCCATTTTACTTTTAAAAAAAATGACAGCAAAAGTGACCATGCAATGAGAGCCTTAGACAGTTGATACATGAGAGGCTTGGCTGCAGACCATTGGCTATGTTTATCAGGTTCATGTTAATATCAGGGCTTTCCAGTATCTTTTACACTGAATGGGCATAACTTAAAAGCCTTGTATTTTAGTCGATGTGAAGAATTACTCCCCTCTGTGTCTAAATTTGCAGAGGCATGCATGTAAACAGAGCTACTTTCAGGTGTCTGGATACCCTAAAAAAATCCAAATGAGACCAAGTACCTGGACTTGCTCCTGTATCTTAGAATATATCCCTTCATATAACTGCTCCGTAAGCAGACAATCCAGGAGGTTAGAAAAGCATTCAGTCGTTGAGTGATGAACGAGCCCTTATTGAGTTTTCTGTCTGTAAGCAAGAAAGTGGGAATGGGAAGGGTTTGTCCCAAAGGGAGACCGAATACTTCAATCATCTGGACGTTGTTTCTGCCTGGTACATGAGAGTGGAGGAAGCCTCACAGCTACAAAAAGATACGTCTGTGCGGTAACTGTTTTTGTAGATTTTGTCAGTTTACGTAGTCTGGTATGTAAGGATCATGCAGTATAGTGGCAGGTTACAACTATCTTAGTTTACTGCTTGTCAATAAAGAACTTTAAAATACTTACAAATTAAGAAACAACACAACATGATAATACTGTAAAAGTTTGCAACAAGCATACGGTGCATATCCACATACACACACACATTCGGAACAAATGCACAGCCATACTTTATAAACACATGGCGGCTCAAATGATATGTGCTACTGTTGTGGTTGATCAAATGCATTGTGGTACCTCTTCATAATTATATTTCACTCCTTATAGCGACACTAGATGTAATATCTTTCCGCTTCCACCAACCCGAAGAGATCAATAGCTCACATTTCTCTTTCTCTCTCTCTCTGTCACGGTGTTCCACTATAACCTGGAAAAAACTGGTTCTTAAACAACATATCCAAGTAAAATTACAGTCATAAGAGTAAAAATTAATAAATAAAACATGAGGAAGGAAACAATATTATATACAAATAAAAAACAACAACAATGCAATTAACAAAATGTCAAAAGATGTGAATAAAAACCTAACAGGATCTTCATCTTTTTTTCTCAGCAAAAGATCATACAGCATTAAAATCCTGATACCCCCACTCCCCCCACCCCCAACTTGACCCACCCCAGTCATCAATTCATACCATCAGAACAGCAAGCTACGCTACATAATACTGCCTTTCAAATCCAGAGTGTGCACCACACATGTAGACTTCATCTTGTGATGTACATAGACATACAGTATGTACATGATATACATTTTTGGAGAAGAAACTGAGCAAGAGTGTGCCTCCTCTCAAGCCCAGGTCATCTCCGTCCTGCAAAAAAGAAAATAAAATAGAAAAAAAAAAAGAAAGAAGAAAGCATCCACACTTTGTCACACACTTCCTGTACATTTAATGTTCCAGAGAGAGAGAGATATTCTGGAACATTAGTGGACGCACTGGCGAAACTTTCTAGTTGAAATGAAAGTCCCTTTATCTTTCCGAACATAAAAATGGAAATAAAACAATAGAGATGACTCTTCTTTTCCTCAATTAAAATGCCTGCATCCTTGCACATAACAACAACCTCCCCATATAAAAAAAACTAAAAATAAAAAGAAGAAAAAGGATGATATGTGAGACGATAACCATCATGCATTGATCTGAGTGACTGTTTCAATAGCAACAGAGAGGGTGAGGAAGAAGGGGCTCAATGCAGGAGGAGGGGCGGGGGGGTGGGGTGGGGTTGGGGTTCAGAACTGGGAGGCCGAGCTGGGGTCGCACTGCAGTAGCCGAACGATGGATGGGTCGCTTTTGGCACCTTTGATAAACTCTTCCAGGGATAATTTCCCTGTAAGACAAACAAGGAGAGAGAGCAGACGAGGGGACAAAAAGAGATGATTTTAAATGAGTTTGTTAAAAGGGTAAAATAATGGACCCCCAAAGTGGACATTACGAGCTGTCTGCAGCTATGAGACTACCAATTACAACAAAAACAAAACAAACACATAGTTTGATGATATCCCAGAATAGTGTGGATGTTGTTTTCATTATCACTGCTAAAAAAAATGCAGAATTAATAATTAAAATGCAGAATAAATACGGAAACCTTTTGGACAGACTTGATCTCCTTTAACTCATAAAGACCCAGCATTTCTGAAGTAATTCATCACCATTTCTTATAATTTTATCTTTGTTTTGCTTTTATATTTTTTGTAAATTAGCCATTTTCCTGTATTTAATTTACTTTTGCTTTGATTATGTAGATATTTATAAAAAATCTGATTAAAGTTGAGGATCATATTAAAAACAGAAACTTTTAAAACAAAATCTATCATTAACTGAACATAAACCCAGTGTCTCCAACCATACAAGTATTCTATGCCAACACTGCTTCCAAACTGCCTTTGTCTCAAACTAAATCGAACCAATTTTAAAAATGATCTCCAATAAACCATCACATCATCCCCTATTCCTCATTGCTATCCCTCCCATCTCTGTCTCTGCAGCAACCTCATCTCTCTATTTGCCTATTTCCTCCTCTCACCGTCATTATTGAGGTCCATTTGTCTGAAGATCTTATCCGTTCTCTTCTCCGGCGTGGATTCATCCTCTGGCATCTTCATCACAGATGACACCATCTTGTAGATGGCCTGAGAGATGGAACGAAGGAGGGAAGAAAAAAAAAAAGAAGATAGAAGAGGTGGGTGTTTGGTCGAGTGGGGGTGGAGAAGAAACATACGTGAGTTCAAGCCAGCAGGGACCCATTAAGAGAATCAGCAGAGAAAACTAGAATACAATCAAACTGAAAAGACAGGCCGAGTTTTTCAAGATGCTTTTCAAGAAACAGAATTACAGTCTTAAACCTTTATTGGTCCACATTGGTCTGTAAGGTCCAATGTGGACTAAAGGGTTTGTAAGGTCCAATGTGGTCTACAGGGTCTGTAAGGTCCAATGTGGTCTACAGGGTCTGTAAGGTCCAATGT
>JAPTHA010000003.1:12806897-12830079 GCA_029814585.1 Gymnapogon annona
CTGTGTGAAGTTGTTCGAGTGGATAGTGTGTGCCTGTCTCCCACGAACCCGTCACCTTTTCAAATTCCACAAAACAGGAGGGCAACAGAGAACCAGAGTCCAGATAAGAGTCCATGTGAACGAGAATGTCCAGGTTATTGCAGGATCGAGTTGATGTGGTAAAGACATCTATGAGGCCACACTGCTGGCTGGGCAACCAGCTTCTTAAATAGCTGTGTATTCAGCCACAGCCAAGCAGCATGGCCCAGGTGTTGAAGATGACAATCAATTCCAGAGAGGGTGTGTCCCAGCCACAGCATGGGCTGGGACACACGACCTGCAACTATTTTTTGTCAACTGAGCTTTTCTGTATATTTAGTCTGACTTTAGTAATTCATCACCATTTAGTACAATGTTACCATCATTTTCATTTTACACATTTCACTTATTATCATGCATATGCTCAGACTTACTCCAAATGTTATTAGATTATGAAGAAAAGGATTTGTCAGAAAAATATACAATTCACTGACAAAGAAACTGCATAAACGCTGTGATTTATCAAACTGCATGAGTTTTAATGTTGAGAGGTGGTAACACATGATCGTGTTTCCACGGTAACTACAAAGCCAATGGGTCATATCTGATGACCATGAAAAGATGAATAATTTGCGTTCTACCTTAATTATTAACATGTATTGGTAGAATTAACAATTCAAAGACTATTAAACATATTAAATCAGTAGTTTCTTTTCGTGGATGGCATCTGTTATAAAGATATAGGTATAATTCTAAATGCTTCAGTAACCCTTTCATGCATCGTGGTAACTACAGTGGACAGCTATTGAAAGGTTGTTTTCTCTAATATGAATGAGTCATAATTTCACAGTCATAAAGAAATCCTGAAGTAGGTTATCTTATTTCATGCCTGAAAGGTTTGACAATCCTGATATACTTTTAACTAAGGCGTGGGCAGTTTTTTCTGTTAACTCAGTTAAATCCATCTGTTTCATTGTCTCACTGTACCATATTAAATCCTTGAGAGGAACATTTTTCATTTTTTGTGGTTGAACAATCACCAGTAGTTACTGGTTAGACCTATGAAAGTAAATATCATTATTAAATAACTGTAGGTATATCTGTATTTGATTCTGCATTGGTTTTTTCTTTCCTTTACGAAAACACAATTCCAAGGATGTAGTGGTTATATTGTCAAACCCTGCAGATAAACTGTTTCATCATCATTTCACCTACACCAAGTCTAACTCAGACTTTCACCCTGAGTTATAATTTTCCTCCAGAATAACCTAAACCCAAAACCTCTCAAGAATATGCCTGATGTTAATTAATTAGAAGCAGTGATGCAGTGACATGATGAATGCACGAAATGCTCCTGTCGGCAGCAACGCAAAGAACAATAGTCTAACAATTGATACCCATCAGTAAGAATGGACCGACAGACAGATAACACTATTACAACACATCTTCAGTCTGAGGTCAGCTGGGGGTCAACACTGGTCTGGTCCTACTACCTACCACTTTTAAACTGGACAGGCTTGTTTCAAAGAAGTAGACTTTGGAAAATTAGCCCTTTTTTTTCTCAAGCTCAAACATAGCGAACCTCGCGCGTCACTGCGCAATTTTGTTTGCGTTCAAAATATGTACACCTCGGGTAAAAGCAATGTTTTTGAACCACTATCGTTTTGTGTGAATGGTATGTGCTTCAGGTGCAGTTAAGGTGATTGTCACATGCTTGCGTTTTAGTAGATTTGATTAGATATACTTTTATTGTCCCACTCGGGGAAATTACCAGTTTACAGCAGCATAATAGATTACACACAGTAGACACACAAGACACATACAAGAGTTACTCAAAAACTGGGGACAAGTCTAAACTAATATAAGACTTGTCCCAAGTTTTTGAGAGTAGTGTCTCAACTTGTCCCAAGTTTTTGAGAGTAGGGAAATCCATATCTAATTCACTCATCTGGCCAATAAAGACTAGAGTGTCCTTTTTGACCCTGTAACTGCCCCACGGTGATTCAGTTGTAATAGAAGTCAAAAGAAAATTGCAATTATTGTACTGTAGACATTTTTTTTAAACCACACGTTCCGACCTATAGTCATAATAATCCTGTAACAGAAGGCTGGTGTTAGTATGTTTGTCACTGCAGCACAAACCCAGTAGCGGGCCATGCATTTCAGACCTGGGCCTGCAGTGATGCCCTACCTGACTCAATTCGCCTCTTAAAACCATAATTCTGATCCATGGCTCACATGATGCATTTAGACCAAAACACATACAACTGCATCACCTGAACATAAAATCAGATGATGTAGTCAGAGTAATATTAGTCTAGTCAGTAGAGTAATAACAGAGAAACAAAAGGAACTGACATTGATCACAGGTTCTAACTGGATCGACACAGGTTTATACGTGGCATCCACTAGACCCGGTGTCCACCAGCGCCGCCGACAGCCGGTGATATCCGCTGTCCACACCTGATGCCATGCAATCTACCCACAATACCTTACTATTCACATTCATTAATGATGATAATGATGACTTCTTTCGGCTTTTTCCCTTCCGGGGTCGCCACAGCGGATTCAATTCGCATATTCGATTTTGCAGGAGTTTTTACGTCGGATTCATTAATAATATATTATTAATAATAATTTTAACTTACTTTCCTTTTTCCTGCTGTGTCATTCTTGCTAATATCGCGCTACACAAATGATCCATTTCCTTATTTCCTGTTTATCACACTGACTGCTATGTGTCTGCTCAGGTCTGTCTGCACAGATTTGCATAGCTCCACCTCTCTCTATCGTGTTTCCAACCAAAAGATGCCACAGGTCCATTTTCATTCACTTCAAGCTACCATGCACCAGCACTGTCGCTTCTGAAGGCCTAGAGGCAGATTTTGGACCCTGGCAACAGATGATAGTGAATAATGATTGGATGAAAATTCTAACATATACCCCGCCCTCCAAATCTCCACCTTGGGCTGGAAGCTGAGCAACCAACTTAGGAAAGCTATGACATGAAGAGTATAGACCTTGGGGAATAATTTAATACATACAGGTGGTCCTCAGGTTACGTCCGCGTTCAGTTCCTACGTCGGCGATGTAACCCGAATTTCGCTGTAAGTCAAAATGAACCCTTTAATACATCCCAAATAACCCCTAAATGTCTGAATAAATAGCCAAATACTGCACACGTTTTATACTTTTTATTAATTCAATACAAGAAATTAAAATAAAAAAATAAGATGTTGTACTGTACTTGCTATCACTGCAAGTACTTGGAGATGTCCGTCTGGAAGGAAATCTTCCTCTTTTCCTCCCAGATCTCACGTTAGCACCATACACTGTCATGATCACTGTAGAATTCAGAGGGGCTGAATCCTTCATGCGGTCTAAAATATGGACTTTGTCCTTAATAATGGTTGACACGGTCGTCCGACTGAAGCCTAAAGCTCTACCAATTTTCGCCGGTGTCTCGCCTTTCTCCAACCGTTTTATGATGTTCAGCTTCGTTTCCATCGTAATGGTTTTCCTCTTGGCTGGACCAGCCAAAGATCCTGCTTTCTTTTTTGGGGCCATGATGTGAAAAAGGAGGGTGACAAAGCTGAGTATACCGATAATTACTGAGCACAAACACAGATGCTATACGCTACACAGCAACAGTATGGGGCTGGACACAAAATGGTGGACGAGACTCGGGCGCCGTAAAGTACGACTTGGGCACCGTAAAGTAGACTCAAGCGTCGTCAAGTCGAATGACGTAGGTCGAGTACGCCGTAACCTGGGGACCACCTGTATTTAAAAAAAAAAACATATATTAAAAAATATATTCCTGATTATGTTTAGGCCAGCAGAGAAGGCCTTGTTGGCCTTGAGGGTCCACCAACCATCACACAACCATCACAAACCATCCAAATCATCAAAATATCCAGACTTTTGTAAATATAATACAATGTAAGGTTTCACAGCACTGACATTACCAGTATTCACTTTAAGGATAGCTGCACTCATTGTGCTTCTGTTTCGGTGAGTGATCTGAACAACATATGGATGCTATTTAAGAGGGCTTATGAAAAAAAAGTGTCCTCATTTACACATTTGCAAGACTAAGGAGCTGGTTGTGGACCTTCGTCAGTGCCCCCATGCACCCCCATCACCGGTGAACATCCAGAGACGGGATATAGAGAGAGTGATGTCTTACCTGGGTGTTCACCTTCAACGACAAACTGGACTGGTCTAATAACACCAACGCCCTCTACAAAAAAAGGCAGAGCAGATCATATCTGCTCAGGAGGCTGAGGTCCTTTGGGTGCAGGGAGCGCCCCTGAGGGCCTTCTACAACTCTGTTGTGGCACCTGCCATATTGTATGGCGTGGTCTACTGGGGCAGTAACATCACAGCAGCTGACAGGAAGAGGCTGGACGAACTGATTAGGAAGGCCAGCTCCGTCTTGGGATGCCCTCTGGAACATGTGGAGGAGGTGGAGAGGAAGAAGCTGAAGGCCAAGCTGGCCTCCATCCTGGTCAGAGACTCCCACCCCCTCAACCACACACTGACTGCACTGAAGAGTTCGTTCAGTGACAGATTGAGACACCCTAAGTGTGTGAAGGAAAGGTATCGCAGGTTGTTCCTTCCTGCAGCTGTCAGGTGTTATAACAGTGAAAACAGTAACTGACCATATTGACTATGATTACTACATGATTACTATAATTACTATTATTATTAATAATAGTTATTATTATCATTATTGTCCATGGACCAGCTGGTGCCAGTACCATTAATTATTATTATTATTATTTATTATTATAATTAGTCATTACTATAATTACTATATTACTATATAATTGACTATGTCTCTTTGTTGATCTTGTTGTTGCAATCAATCTGTTTTTTTCTTTATTTATATTTATATATTTATATTATTAGGAATTGCTCATATTTTTCATCATATTTGCAAAATCTCTTGTGCTTGTCTTGTCTTGTGTGTACTACTGTAATATGAAATTTTCCCTTGTGGGACTGATAAATGTGTACCTAATCTAATCTAATCTAATCTAATCTAATCTAATCTAATCTAATATGCTGAATTAGTTACATTGTGTTATTTTCTTTTTGATATCTATTTTAATATAAGGGTTATTTTCTTTTGGTTAAATATTTTTCACGTAAAAATCCTTAGGAGACATTAAAAATATTCCAATATTGTATATCACTTTGTTATTTTCATCTGACTACTTCAGATGAAAAAAGTATCAGTACTGACTTTTTTTAACAAACCTTTGTTTGGATAGGTTTATAATGGCCTGTACGTAGGTGGGCACGTCTGACCTCATTCCTTTCTGCCATTGATACCTAAATGGCAAATACTGTGACCCTGCAGGAGTCTGTTTTTCTCTAATTTACGGCTCCTCCTGCCATGGTCTGCTATTTCTTGGCCCACTCCCTTCCCTCAAGCTATGACCGATTACTGATCTGATTACTGATTCCTGTCACCTGGCCCGTGCTGAACAACTGATCCACATTGACAATCAAACCCTTTATAAGAGGCCAGTGTGGATGTTTCATGAGCTTGCCTTCCATTTTTTCCCTTGATGATCCGGACACTGTTCTTCACCATATAGAGTCTAATCTGGACTCTGGTTCCCTTTGTATTCATGTGGACTCTGTACTGCACTCTGGCTTCCATATACCTCAGGTGTTGAGTTTCTTGTTCATAGCTCGTGATTTATGTGTCTTGTGTTTTTGTTTAAATAAGTGGTCTGATACAGAGGAGAAAAGTGAGCATACAGCCTTTAGTCTCTTTCATCGATTCTCTTTTTAAGGTCTCATGCATTGACATGCAGTCAGAGGAGGCAAGTGAAGAATGGCCTCACCTGTCATCATGGACAGAAAAAAGAAATAAATGGTTATATTTAAAAAACAAATAAAAAAGAACCCAAAAATAAATAAATGGCTATATTTAACCAGTGATTTGTACTATACATTTATTTTCAATTTAACTTGGCCATTTAAAAATAATTTTGAATCAAAATTGCTGAATTTTCGCATTTACGAATCAAATACTGCAAAGAGACGCGCATTGAGGCAGGAGCCGGCTCGGCCTCACTTGGTGATTGCGCAATCACTCTGCTGGCTGTAGTGGCGCTGTGCAGTGAGACCATAATACTGTTTCTCTGTAACGTCGCTATTAAAATGTTCAAACACATCTGCTATATGAACTAGATTTCCATAGTTTAGCTGATAGTTTTTTTTTCAACGACTGTATGCGTGTAACATGTTTCTCGTGTTGAGCAGTGAGACTTAAACGGCTGTTAAAGGCACTATGTGAGGCACGCAGTTCTCCTGCCTCATGGTAGGGGGTGCTGGTGATCCCAGCAGTTCAGTCAGTGACACTAAGCTGGAGTTAGCGAGTCAAGTGCAGATATCCTGTTGAGTTTTCCCTCCAGAGGGTGTACGATGTTTTATATTGAAAATCTACCGGATCCTCTCTGCCAGATTCTGCTTCGTATATGTTGTATGTTTCCATATAATTTTATTTTGTTTTTATCTGCCACAACTTTAAAGGCCGGTCTGTGAAAATATTGTCACACATTTAGTGGCGTAAAAAAAAGGTTTGGTCCACTGACCATTGTAATGTTTTTTAATGAGATGTGCTGTTTTTTTTGTTGCAACAGGTTGTGTGTGTGATCAAAGCTGATGTGAGATTTTAAATGTAAGCCATTAACTACGGCCAATCAAATATTGAAAAAGTACTCGTAAACTGATAGTGATGAAGTCTGTGCCTCACCAGACAACAACTTCACTGCATGTCACTGGTGTCATGAGAACATAACTGTTCATAAGAGCTGTTATCTTTATTGATGTTTGTGGCTCCAGGCTGCCTTCATATGGTGGATGTTTGGGATAACTGTCAATCCTCCTCCTCTCTAAACTCACGCATGCTGACTAAATAGGTATGCACCTATTTAGTCCGGAATGTACACATGCAATTGGAAAGCTTCCGTTCCCAAGAAGAAACATAGCTGCTGTTGGGTTGAACTTCAGCCAGTAGAAGAATGTAACTTCAATGAAGCATTAGAAGGAACAGTTGTGGTTTGGGTTCAGTTCAGTGACGAACATGAGGCTTATCCAGGGTGAATCCCGCTCGTACCCTTAAGTACCTGGGCTGTTTCTATGGCCAGAGTTGAACAGTTATTGGAATGGATATTTCAGAACTTTATCTACAGTGCTTGGCCTAGATGTGCAACCAGGTTTTCATGTTGCTACCTTCGGTGTCCCTGCAGAAACAATTCTAATTACAGGTGGTCCTCGGGTTACGTCCGAGTTCTGTTCCTACATTGGCGATGTAACCCGAATTTCGATGTAACCCTTATAACACGGGGTTATGCGTGCATGTTCAGTGACTCCAGTGATTGGTCTGACCGACTGTCAATCAAGTGACAAATTTCATTCACTTCAGGATGATAGGCTGATACCTACATTTTAATGTCATGTGATCTACCTACAATACCTCCACAATCGAATGGTAAATTGCGATCGACGTATTGGGCACCCTGAATATTAGGTGAAATTGTATCATTTCTCACAGCACACCTGACAGTCTCTCACGGCACACTAGTGTGCTGCGACACAGTGGTTGAAAAACGCTGGCGTAGTGAATAGCAGTGATCAAAAGGAAATGACAACGATCAAGCACAGGTTTATAGGTGACATCTACTAGACCTGCACGGTCCCAGGAGACAATAAAGTACACTCTCAGGGGGTCCAGGGGGGAATTTTTTGCATACCTGGCAACCCTTCATAACTCATTTTAATACCATGCACCGGTTACCTTCCGACTGATCAGTGCACAACCAGAGTAGACGTTTTAGACTTCATCTTATACCAAATGACATCTACCCTGTCACACAAAGAGTGTGAGGCACAACCTGACGCCTTATCACGGGTCCATACTCCACCGACGTCACAAGAGGAACCGGACCACATTCTACCTTCCACCTGTTTTCTGGGAGCAGCTATTTGGGAAGTGGAATGAGTGGTACGGAACGCACAGACAACGGAACCAGACCCCGGGGGGGGGGACACCAGAAAGACTTTTGTCCCATGCAACGCTCGTTCCAGGGTTCTTCAGTGAGCTCACTCATCTCGACTTACCTGTCACCCTGGTTTCCACAGGACACAGACCAACGGCCAGAAAGAGTGGGCGAACCAGAACCTGGGGGAAGCACTCCGATGCATCGCAGCTCAACACCCAGTGTCCTGGAGCAGCCAGCTACCATGGGTGGAATATGCTCATAACACCTTGAAGAGCTCTGCAACAGGTCTGTCTCCATTTATGTGCTGCTATGGTTACCAACCGCTCTTGTTTCCAGAGCAGAAGAGGGCAGTAGCCGTTCCTTCCGTGAACGCTCACGTGCATAGGATACGCAAGGTTTGGAGGACGGCCAGGGCTGCTCTGGTGCGCACAGCGGTTCGCAACAAACGCATCACGGATCTTCGTAGGTCCTCAGCTCCCAACTACCAGGCTGGTCAAAAGGTGCGGCTGTCATCGCGGGATCTTCCTCTGGAGGTAGAGTCGACGAAGCTGGAACCTCGGTTCATTGGCCCATTTGAGATCACGAAAATCATAAACCCCTGTGCGGTTAAGTTAAAGTTACCTGATTCACTTAAGGTCCATCCGGTATTTCATGTGTCTTTGGTCAAACCTGTTGCGACATCGGAGCTTTGCCCTCCAGAGGAGATCCCACCACTTCCCCATATGATTGACAACCACCCCGTGTACACTGTACATAAGATCCTGGATGTACGTGTTCGGGGCAGGGGTTTTCAATTTTTGGTAGATTGGGAGGGGTACGGGCCGGAGGAGAGATCCTGGGTTGCCAGAGATCTTATTTTGGATAAAGAATTAATTAATGACTTCTACAGAGAAAATCCAGATAAACCAGGAAGGATGCCAGGAGGCGTCCATTGAGGGGTGGGTACTGTAATGTGACGCTGTGGTGAGAGTCCCTATTGGCAGGATTAGGGCGGTGTGGACTACCAGGGCTGTGTCATGCCGTCAGATGACCTGGGGTGAACTCCACCAGCGGCTGCGCATCACTAATCAATGGGGCTTAAAAGAAGACCTGAGCTGCTGTATACTTCGTTGGGACGTTGCTTCGCCTTCGCCGCTGTAACCAGCACTCCTACCGGAGAGGACCTAAGTCGTTGTACCTTCGACCTGTGTTTTGAGAGCCTTTGCGAGTAACTTTGTTCTTTGATCTTGTGTTCCAGTGCCATCCCGCAGACGCCCCACAGCCAGACCCCCATACGTGTCCTGGATTACTTTTTGTTGTGTTTTTGGACTTCCCGTATGTAAAAAGACAATGGACGTAACCGTTTATTTTTGTGTATAGTAGTACTGGAGAGAAAGACGCATTTTTGTGGTTAATATCGAGAAAGAGACTCTAAACACTTTTCTTTTGTTTATTTCTTGTAGGGTTCCCATCGCTTTTTGTTATATGTAATTCATCGTTCCTTTTTTGCATGAGTTTAGTTTCTGTTTTATAGTAAGATCTTGTTTAAAAATAAATTATGTTTAAATCGCCCTTCCTGTCGTTTGGATCCTACCACTCTGACGTACTGACACGTGACACTTCCCACTACTGTACCAGGATATTTTCATTTATATTTGTACAATATGTAATGGAATACTTATGAATGATGTATTATGGGTATGATTGATATGTTTTATTGTAGTAGAGTTGAAGTAGTTTTACTGTGTGATTACTGTGTGGTTCCATCCTCTGGGGTTCTGGGATTCTCTCCTTTTCCTTTTCTCATAACAATCCAACATTAAGACTGTCTGTCTTGGGATCCCAGGGGATGGGAAGGGAGCAGAGAAGGGAGGGGGCCATGTATGATAATCCTACTTAGCCTCTGTGTTAGAAGTGGAAAGTTAGTTTTTTACCTGGTCAATGCTGTTGAACTGTGTAAATGCTCATGACTTTTTTACTGCAGCAATGAACACCTGAATTCTTTTGAAAGGATTCTCACTCGTGTCTCCATCAGTGAAAAATTCCACAACAAATATTATTTCTGATTGTTTTGTACATGCCTGGATGTCATAGCCCACTGTTCTAAATAAAACCAAAAAATTGAGAAGTATGTGGGCTGGGCCCGAGTGACCCCTGTGATCCTAATGAGGATGAAGTAGGTTAAGATTATGAATGGATTGCGGTGACTGATTGTGGGGACATATATTATTTTAACTGTATACATGCAGCAGTGTATGATTTTCATCACCAACTTTTCTTATCATTTCACTAATTTCCATTCGTGTTTCTGTGCTAACTATCCTAAATCACCTCCCCCTCAGTGAACAACTTTGCTATGTACTCCATCTAAGCAGTCAGTCTGTTTTACATTTAAAAATGAAACTTCACTGTGGATTTTCAGCAATTTTGACATGAAGTGCATTGAGGGCATGGAAATTCCACACCAGTGACAACAAAAACAATCAGTCACCAGGTGAGGCAAAATGAAAGTGAAGTCTTTCAGGTGTGTTAGTCCAGAGATATTTTTGAATGGGTGATAAATAGGCAAACACTGGGGTCTTTCCATCTGAATAGAACTTAATGACAGGCACACACTGCCTTAACCTTTTCCTGGCACCACATGACCTGCATGTAAACTAAAGATGTGAGCAAACAGAAAAGTGGCACCAGAGGATTGCAAAATAATTTACATATGAACATGTAATCCTTGTGTCATTGTTGTATTATAACTGGATACCTGTTTAGTCTGAATGCATGCTAAACCATTTAAAACATAGCTTTCACTCCCAAGAAAGAACAAAGCTACTGCTTGGACAGACCTCATCTTACATTATTGTATTGTGAACAAATGTCCTGTTGGGTTGAACTTCACCCAGTAGAAGAATGTACCTTGAATGAAGCATCAGAAGGAACAGTTTCAGTGTGCGTTCAGACTTTATTAACCCTCTTCTGTTATCTTTGTCTTTTCTTTTCTGTGAAGCATGTTTTGATTTTCTTTGAGTTTATTTGGTTTTTGTTTTTTAATTCAACAGTAAAATGGCTGAATCATTTGATTTTTTTCCCCACTTTCAATTACTGTGTTATCTGTAAACATTATAAGGTTTCTTTGTGTATGTTCAGACCATCATTAGCCCCCTGTCCAACATTAATCTGTGCCAAACACCACGCACGAACCGGAACCGGACGTATTGATGTCAACTAACATCAAGTGGCATTGAAAGGTTGAAAATATTTAGGTTTCATAACCATAGTTGATCACTTTAAAAGAGGACTGATAAATGAAAAAGAATGTTACAAGAAACAATTGAAATATGCAGTAATGTGGAAATGTGTAAGTCGTTAGGCAGCAGAGAGAGACAGACAGGACGACACAGATAGCATTGAGAGTGAGAAGTTTTTTTTTTTGTTTTTTTTTAAATAAATGCTTTGTCTGTTTCTATATGTTGTTTTGGTTCATTAATACAACTCTAAACCTGCTGAACGTATGAAGTATTTTTGGGATCTGTGTAATTGTGCCATAACTTGTGTAATGTGGTTCTCCATCAGCCTTTTGCGATCTTCAGATCTGTAAAGTTGTAAGACTGTTGTGGATTTCGTCCATGTGAAGGAATCTGTAGCAGGTACATGGTCCAAATTTTAGCTTGTTGTGCTTGGTGCTTCCTGTTAGCCACTTATAGTTCACCCTCAACAAAATAAAACTTACTCAAGAAAGGAACTTTATGTCTCTTTAGGTTTTTGTTTTTTTTTAAACAGACTGCAAGCGTTAATTCTGCTATTACCTTTTACAGAAACATACTCAGACATTTGTCTCCATGTCAGTCTCCTCAGTATTACATATACAGTAAAACGTCACAGTAGAAGGGTGCCGTGGGTGGTTTTATGGGGGCTGGAACAGATTATTTATGTATCAGGTCATTTCAATGTGGAAAACTGATTTGTAAAATGAGTCATTTGCAAAATATGTGAATGAATTAATCTCTCAATCTGAGGTTCCACAACATTTCAAAATGTCTTTCAATCGAAATATTTTAAAACGTAACACATGAGTTATATATTTTTCAGGTTAAAATTTTTGGAAACAACTTAAATCTGGTGTTAGGTGAATGTTGCATTTCGTTTTTGAAAAAGTATTAATTGAATTGAATTGAATTGAATTAAGGTGTTGTCGTGCGTTTATCAGTCGGGACCTTCATCCAAATTCTTAGTGAATGACATGTAGATTGTACAAGCCCAAGGTTTCAATCACTTAACACTGATGTCACAGGTCTGGTATTCAGTAAACAAAGATTTCTCTGTCAGTTATTTTTGGCTGAGAACAAAAACATCCTATCAATGTCACTGAAGGCTCTCATATAAACAGTCAAATCAAAACACTAATGCAGTGACAAATTGAAAGATATTTCCAAGGGAAAACTAATCTTGTGTTCCAGGAAACCCACAACCCATGTTTCTCTAACCTTATACCAGTGACTTTGTGATGATCTGTGTCTGAGTGTCCCCTCCTCTCCCAGAGGTGGGGTGGAGTCTATGGTTTCGTTCACTCTGTTTTGCTTGTCTGTGCACCTGTGTCATTTTCTCGTCACGCACCTGCTCTTCATGTACATCATTAGTGGTGACTCTTAAGCGCTGTAGGAAGTGGAAGGAGTCGCCAGAGTATTCCGTCAACTTTGTGGTATTACGCTTCTTGTCTGGATGAGTATTCTCCAGAGTACACTGGCATTTTCTGGCTTTTGTCTCTGGGTTATTTTTATGACTTTGGTGTTTCTCTGTTTTACTTCCAGTGTCTTCTTGTGCTTCCTGCCTCCTCACCCTGCTGCAGCCACCACCTCGACCCCCACTCCCCCTCTTCATGGCAAGAAGTGTCACCCCTCAACACTCCCGACGCATTCAAACCCACTTCACCTTTTTACCATTTATGTATTTATTGTGCACTTGTAAATAAATACTTCAATTCGCATATATGGACTTGGGTCTATATTGGGTTCCTGACTATATTGGACTGTTTGGCTCACCTGCCGTGACAGACTTCCCACCTGTGAACTTGAACTAGATCAATCCCATAGTCCCATTTATGTACTTTGACAAAACATAGCTTGTGAAACAAATGGATGCACTGTTTAATGTCAACAGTAGAGAAGGCCGAAATTTTTTATTAAAACAAGGTGTTGCTCCAACTTGCCCTATTTATCAGGGGCTGTGGCTCAGTTGGTAGAGCGGGTCGTTCAATGGAGTCCAATCCTGGCTCTGACTGTCCTAATTGCTCCCAGGCAGCGCCTTGGCAGCACTGAATGTGTGTGTGAATGGGTGAATGTGAGGCCTATGTAAAGCACTTTGGCCACCATAAATATGCTACATACGCATACATGCAATCCATTTACAGTCTACAGCTAGTTTTCAGTCCAAGTACATATCTAAATATACAAATGTAACATAAAAGGTATAGCAGCGTCTCGTAAGTGATTGTAAATGTAAATCTCATACGCTCCACCATGCAGGGACTGGCTTCTGGGTTAAATAGTGAACGCACCCTGATGGTTATGATGGTTTAGGGAATGTTTCTCCCTCAGATCCTGAAGAAGAACGTGCACACTTTTCTTTTCCCATCACACCCACATCATGCTGTTCCACTTCTCCTGCTCCAGACTCTGCACTCTAACCAGAACTTTGATATGTCTGGCCTTCAGAGCAGTGGGAGAAGCGGGGAATGCATTATTGCGGTGCTGGTGGAATGAGGGAGGAAAGTATAGAGTGATGTTTTTAACACCTCCCTCCTACTGCTGGCCCACATGGTTCATCTCATCCCTCGGCCCAACTGTTGGCACCTTGGGTATGAGTGTCTGCAACTACTGTGGTTTCAAATGGGCTTCGAAAATGAGTGACACAAAGGATCTGTAACGGAAGACTTGAGCTCTTGTGTTTGGGTATCATTAAAACATCAGCCTGAGGGTCAGCCTGCTGGAAATGCTGAGTCAAGTCCACTGGCAAACTCTTATTTGCTTTACTCCAAGCTTTTGTGGTCGTTGAAGGTGTTTGATAAAATGTAAGCAGCAAAATACTACATTTAAGAACAATTTTTAGTCGGTAAGTGTACCGTTCTTTCTTCCTTAAGAGGCAGACAGAAAAAATGTTTAGAAAGTTGAGGCATTAAGTACTTATCAAAACAGATCATTCTAAGATGCTGCCTCCTTTTGTAATGGATCCTGTTCTTCTGGAGCATTCTTGACTCACCCATTTTGTTTTCTGAAAAGTTTCCTCTGCAGCGTGGAGATTTCTTCCTTGTCCACTGTTCTCATCAGCTTCAATGTGTTGATCTGTACTTTATACGAAATTGGTCTAAATTTTTTGTTAGCATATAGGATGGCTGCACTAGCTTCATCTTCTTTATTAACATTAGAAACTCTTAGTTTTTGGGGGGTAGGGCTTTATATCTGCACATATGTTGGATTTCCTTTGAATTATTTTGTGCTGGTTACATTCATACATTCTAAATCGCAGTCATCACATGCCCCTTGGGCTGGGAAACGAAGAGCGACTTATCTTCACCGGATTCACAGGGAGAGTTTTTTACACAGCGCTGACCTTGGTGGCTGGGCTGTCGAGTGAGCCAAAACAAAAATAAGAGAAAAAAATTCCAGCAAGTGCCATTTTCTATACTCATGGCACTTGAGGCGCCATAAACCAATCAAACCCCTCTGAAAATGCCACCCTGGTCTCTCATTTTCTCAAAAGTTGTTCGTAGAGCTCTCATTTCCTCCAAAGTAATCCCCAAACCATTGTCTATTCTCACAGTCTGAGAGGTGACAGCTCTACACAATAATTCAATCATGCTGGGCTGCATAGTGGGAGCTTTGACCGCTGACACCACAATCCGTGTTAGACAATACACCAGAGTAACACCTCGTCCAATCAGCAGAAACCCAGTGATCATGGTTCCGAATAGGTAAACATCCTCTATGTCCTCGACGGACAGACCAGCCAGGCACAAGACCCTCCACTCACCCCAACCGTCCATCATGTACCTCGCTGAGCAGGTCCCATGAGGACATGTGGGCTCACCAGACCCCACTTTTCTCGTGGAAGATTGTGCCAATTGCGTTGAGAGACCAATTGATTAATTCCATTTTAGCTTTAGTGAAGCCGGTGGAGAAATCCTCTTCAGAGACAGACAAACAGCAGACGCAGACCACTCAAGGACGAAGCAGCAAGCGGGATATGGAAACAGAGAGGGAGGAAAAATGTGACTGCCTCTGAGCAGTGCCAGAAGGGATGTGTGTGTATATATATATATGCACACACACACACATATGGATACATGTAGACTTTTTGAGGGGGGGTTTCAGCTGCCTCGAGGGTAAAGTTCAAGTTGTGTCACTTTCAGACAAGTCTTTTTCACATTTTTTATTATTTTTTTAAACTATTCAAGTAATTCCATACATGAATTGAAGAGAATACTCAGTAGATTAATTCCTGGCTGGATAGCTCAGTTGGTAAGGCACCGGTCTGGTGCATAGGGGACCCAGGTTCTATTCCCCGGTGAGCACCCTGTGGGTTGTGTCAGGAAGGGCATCTGATGTAAAAACTCCTGCCAAATCAAATTTGTGAATTGGATTCACTGTAGCGACCCCGGAAGGGAAAAGCCGAAAGAAATCATCATCACTCAGAAGATAAATTGATTCAAATAAGCTCTAATAATAGCTATTAGTTACCATAAGATTTTCATATTCATACAAAAAAAAGCCCCAGAGAAGTTCTATCACCTCAAACCATTTCTAAACGGCTCTTCTCTGATTATTTTCTCATTCATCAAGGCACATATAAAAGACATGTTCCCAGTGCAATTTTTATTTTATTGACCTGTTTTTGTTGTAAACACTCAGAAATTATGCTAAAACAATAACATAGCTATAATATGTCATTATGCTACATTTTATATGGAGGAAGGAAAAACAGACCCGATCCCTTTCTGTTTAGACACACCATGATTCAATCAACTTCACACAAAGAAAAACTGTTTATATGGGTAACATCATCAAACAAGATCATAGATTAAAAACTTGAAGACCCACAACATGATACAGAGCATTAGAGAAAACAAACACTATATAAATAAAGTTAATATGATGTAATTATTTCTATGTACAGATATTGTACCAGTTGAACTCCATCAGTGCACATATATAGCACATATTTTATCATGTTCACATCCCACTACTTGTTCCTTCTAACACTTCATTGAAGTTACTTTCATCTACTGGCTGAAGCTCAACCTAATGTGCCATTTGTTTAAAAATAACATCTTGAGTCAAATGTAAAAGCTCTAATCATCCTGTCATGGGGGCATATCTGTGATCCCTGAATTTTAATAGATGCGATGGCACAGAATACATGCAAGTGACAGACTGATTGAAAGTGGGTGCAGGTGCACATGTGATCATTTCTGTTGATGTTTGATGAACCTAAATTAAATGTTTGAATAAACCAAACACAGGTCATTAATATGATGGAGTTTGGTGTCTCTCAGCATTCAGAATCAGTTCTTTAATTGTCTAGCGGGAATGGGTGGGATCTGGCTGAATCTGAAGCCGGGTCCTGGTGGCCAGGGCTGCCTTGCGGGTCATAGTAGTGCAGCGGGTCAGGATCTCCTCAGTCCTGGGTCTGGGTGGGACCTTGGGAGCAACTGAGGTCATGTCACTGCCCGTGGACCTAGCAGACCCAGAGGCCTCAGAACTGGTGTCAGAGTCTCGTCGGACAAAAACTGAGGTCTGACCTGGTCTGATCAGACCAGACTTGACGCCTGAAGAGGATGAGGAGTCGCTGTCTGAGGAGAAGCTGGACTCGGTGCTGGTGTTGGCTCTGCTTCTGCAGTGCTGATGACTGTATGGTGAGGAGGCATCATCAGGCAGAGTTGACCAGGTTTCAGAAAGAACGTCCAGGGATCTGGCTTTGTGCAAACGTCCAGGGACACTGGGCTTTGTCCTGGACTGGGGGGTGTTGTTTTCACTGATACTGGTTGGAGATGAAGGTCCAGCTGCTCTGGTTGTTGCCAGGTTGAGGGTGGAGCTGTGCATCGTCCTCTGCAAGCTGTAGAGCCCTGCACAGGGGTTGCTGTATGGTTTCAAGTACATGGAGGGGATGTAACCTACTTTTCCATTGGATCTGCAGAAAGAAACACAAATGGACTTATTTCAATACTTACTTTAAAGACACAGAGAAACACAGCCTTAGTGTTGGTCGGTGCAGTGGTGGGAGCATTGATCTGCTCTTGTTTGGCTTGTCAGTGGTTAAGGCTCGTTAATAAAAGGAGTGTTGGCCACATGCTGACAGCAGTGTGTAACCATGTAGCCTTGGAGCATTTTTTGTGTTTTTGTTTTTGGTTTTTTTTTTAGTACTTAAACGCTACACAGCTGCATTTAATAATAAATAGGCAGCACAAAAAATGCAGCATCGCAGGTTTCTCCTGGCACTGTGGGAGGGGTCTATACAGTACGTGTTCAGGTGTGTTTTCAGCAGGAATCCAACCACAAAGTGGAGTTGACTGTGTGTGCAAACGTGGTCTGTGTGAGATCTGACCTGAGACCATTCATAAAAGTTCCCTGTTTTACACATAGACAGGGGTGATTTTTTTTCCGTCCAGGAACAACAAAGAGGCCCTAACATGAAAACTGCTTTCAGTGCATTCCTGGGTTTCAGTGTAGACAGACAAAAGCCATGTTATACCTGACAAGCCACCAGCCGTTGTCAGACTTCCTCAGCACCTCCACTACGCAACCAATGGACACAGACACTTCGTCATCCTTCGTAGTCCTGTAACTCTTCACTGCACAGTACAAGGCTCCTAAAGGCCACAATAAAACAACATGATTGGACGTATAAGCACAAAAGTCTCTGAAGACAAAAAATTACTTAGGTCTAGTAAAAACAGGCGAGAGATGCACATTGTGTAGTAGTTGGAAAAACAGCACCTCCTTGTGAAGATATATTTCATTTTGAGTCGGGCAGTGATCCAGTGACATGGTTTCGTTCATAAAAAATCATATCAGCATGTACTCCAACCCAGACATACCCTTTCACACCAAACTCTGGTACAGTTACAGAATTACACAAAACGTAAGTGCAAATAGATCTAATACCTCCAAGCTGGAGTCCGGCATTCACGTCTTCCTCGCCTTCCCACAGCTCTAGGTAAGGAGCGGGAAACCAAGCCAGATGCTTCTCCTCATTCTCCACCAGCCACCAACCTGGACAGAAAATCACAAATATACTTAAAACAGAGAGAAAAATTCCTACAAATCAATCTGAACCTGCAAATACGAAATAGGATGTTCTCAGGGTCGGGTTTAGTCATGGTCTTCACGTGATGTACCTGCAGGGTCTTTGATCAGGACATCCAGCTTCTCATCCACAGCAGCTTTAAATGGATGATTTTTGGTGTCCTTTGTCTCGTACGCAGCCACACAGCGGTACGCCTGGGTCACGAATGGGTGAGTGACGTTGCCTGTGGTCTGGTGGAGAGCATCTGCCCCTCCAGCATCCAAATGATCATCTGACTGGAGGATCATGACGCTGCATGGGAGAGCATTCAGGATGAGACGCGAGGCTACACTTGTACCTACCAGCACCTCCTGATATAACTACTCAACTGAATACTGTTCTCCTCATCATCGTTATCATCATCATCCTACCTGTTCTTGGTGAAGTCTGGCTGCAGGTCATGGTCTTTGGGGTGGAAGAACTGTGTGACCTCTGAACTCTGTGTGATGTTTTGGTCACACTTTAGAAGCTGATCGCAGTAGTTGTTGAGGAACTTCATGCGTTGGACAAATTTCTTGGATCCTTTCGGTGAGCGACTGCTCTTCCTGGCTTTACCTAGAAACACATGAAAAAAGTGCCAAAACAGATATTTTTATCTGAGAAATGTTGCCATTACTAAGGTGTCAGATGTATTTTTTATGTTGTATGCATGACACACAAAAAGAAAGAGTTTCTATAAAGCTGATTTAATCAGTCAGATGTAACACAGTAAGAATAATCTTACCAGTAAATTTAGGGATGATTCTGTTCTTTCTGTCAAAAGGATTCAGGTGAGGAAACCTTTTCTTCAGCCTTTTCTATAAAACAGAAAAACAAAATTAGACAAGTCCCGATGCTGTACTTTACTACAACATGAGCGACAGAACATCTGTGTAACTTACGTGTAATGTCTTGAAATCCCTGAAGGACCTGTAAATGATCACTTCAGTGTGGTCAGACCATATCACAGACAGCATGAACACCTTCGGACGTGGAGAAAGAAAAAGCAAATGGTCACAAAGAGACACGATTACAGCAATGCAAATGCTTTTAGACACAAAGAAATCTTAAGGCTGCTAAGTGAGATTGTAAATTACCTTAAGTTTAGGCGTGTCCCTGTCGACCCCTCCAATCATGCGGACAGTCATTACAGTTCGCTGCTCACTGCTCATTGTGTCTCCTCTGTGGGTCTTTGTGCTGAGAAACAGTTTCAGTGATGTCCTATCAGTAGACCTGCCTCTGCTGCTCTGTCAGGTCAGGTTCTGCACAGCCTTTAAATACTCACCTAAAGGGGGAGGAGCCAAGAGTTAGAGAAAAACAAGCATAAGCTGGGGTAGTGTGTTGGCACAGCTGGAGGAGCAGGTTCCAAAAGCAATAATATCATCACTGATGCAGAGGAATGTTGGATTATGTAAAATATGCTTCTCATCAGAAATTCATTGTCCTCATTCCTGTCTCATTCTTCACACAGTTTTGTTGAAAATTATACAGTAGTAGTCATTGAAAGCACATCTTTTGCTCTGAGTACATATCATTTACCTGACAATATATTCTCTTCCTCAACCCCATAGATGATGAATAAGCTGTCACTTTTAATTGACGGGCTCTCATGAGTGACATCTTGAGTGACAATTTATTCATCAGTAAAGCATATAACAACTTGGCTAGGGTTTGAAAAAAGATCTGACAAAGGATAAAAAAACAGATAGTGCTAAACTAGTATAGGTCGATAAAGCTTTTTAGGATATAAATGACAAGCGATGACGAAAGACTTGCTCTTACTTAGATATGGTGTTGACGTTGACTTGAAGCAGGGTGCATTAGAAGCCATGTTGCTGAGAGAAATCTTGAGAGCTGTGAACATATATTAACTTATATTAATGCTGTGGTGCACTTCCAAAGATAAGTTAAAAAAAAAAAATATGTAAAAAAAAAAATTGTCAAGAGAAGTAGGATCATATGAGATACTTCAGTTAATGTGGTAATGTGCGCTGTAATAAATACAAGAAAAAATACAGCATTTCAAACCTTATGTCATCAAACATAATCTAAAAATTGGGTATAATTAGACCAATGTAGTAAAAGTGTCAAAGGTCAACGTTTATTGTCCAACAACATGATGAATAATCCCTATATATTTCAGGCAACTACTTTAGTTATTTTAATTTAGATTCAATATTTGTGTGAAGAAATGCAGAGCCACCACTTCTTAATCAGAGCCAATTAAACCTATGGGTCTGTTTGTGGATTATAAAGCACCACTGCCCATTGATGTTCATTATTGGGGCTCGTAACCCGTTAGCATCTGTTTCAGTTGATGTTTGACTTTTCTGATTTGCTTTACTATACTTGGGTTTTGGCAGGAACTGGACTTACATGTTTTTCACCACAGCTACCTTGAAGTTGCTTTGAGTCTTCAAGGTTTAGACTTTAGACTTGCCAGTTATTGAATTGATGAAGCAGCAACATGCAATGACTTAATAGGTCAGAATAGGCTTTTTCTGCAAAGATATGACTTTTTATGAATCGGTTTGTGAACAAGGCAATTTAGACGAGCATGAGACGCACAACCTCATTCATGTTCACACTAATACACTCTGACTTTTTTTCTGTATTGTGAAAATTCAATTTATGTGTAAGCTAAACCTCCTTTAGTATCACTGGTTTGATGGTAACTGTTACCTAATAAGTTGTCACAACAGACTGTGGGTCCGACACGTGTTTCTTCACGTGCTTGTGATTCTGATTCATGTCCATAGAAGATTTTTCCTGCAGATTTCATAGTCACAGACCCCTGACACTTCATACACTCAGGCGTTGACATCCTCTGAGGTCAAATACAAAGCCGGACAGTCCCGACCTTTTATGCCATAATGCTGCGTTCTTTGTGAGTGTGTGTGTGTGTGTGTGTGCGTGCGTGCGTGCGTGTGTGTGTGTGTGTGTGTGTGTGTGTGTGCGCGTGTGTGTGTGTGTGTGTGTGTGTGTGTGTGTGTGTGTGAGTGGGTGATAACATCCTGGCATAACTTCAGACCATACCTGTGTCCGTATGATGAGTGTTTGGGATAACCCCCTCTAACTCAGGCGCTCACATGGAAACCCTGACTTTGATGGAACACCTGCACACCCACACACACACCCACCCACACCCATACATGTTGTTTCAGACACACTTGCCAAACTCTCTGCGCTACTTCCTGATAAGGGATATTGCTGCCAGATGACAAGTGTGAAGCGGCTGCATGAGCCAAAAGAAGTTTTACTTGTTGATTTTTAGAGACGTATCAGGACTCTTCTATTTTGAAAGAACTGACAAATATCATGAACGCTGTCTTCTAAATACTGATTTTTAACTATTACATTTGAAAAATATACCAATATCGAGTATTACAAAAGAATAAGCTTGTTGAATGTGCTGTTGAATATGCTGTCTTTCTGCATTTGCTTTCAAAAATAAGTCAATTATAGGTATTTTTTCTACAGTAGGTGATGTCTCTGAGAGGTGCGTGTTGAAGACCTCAGTATTTGATTGATTGAATTTCTAAGTATTTTATCAATAAGCCAAACTGATCAATGCCCTTTAGCATAAAATAAAAATTCCTATACTCTTCCAAGTCTTTGTTCAATAAGTAAATTTTACACCATGAGATAATATTTGTGCAGGATAAACATAGGATTTTTCAAAAACCAAAGTAATCCATAATCTGCTCGACCTTTAACCTGTGCTGTCTCTTTTGTCTGAGGTCAGCATGGAGGTCAATATGTGCTGCTCTCTGCACACTTTGTGTTCTCTGCCTTCCTCACCTAGATCCGCAGACGACATGTCTACAGCCTATTTATAGACATATTTTGGCTAAACTATGTATTTCTTGGAATTTAGGAATGTGCTAACGTGTCATTCCTTTAGGTAGACAACCCCTTCAATGACCACAAAACAATTGAAATAACAGACATGAGTGCACAAGTCAGCTGTGACATGTACCTCTGGCCCTACATTCATAGCTGGGATTAGTCACTCGCTCTCAAATAGAAACAGTTCCTGGATAGTTTTTTTTTTAAGGGGATTTTTACAGAGTATCATTTTGTTTGATTTGGACTAGCTTGACAATCACCTCTTTGTCCTCGTCAAGTCTGAAAATGGAAACATCAGTGAAATATTGCAGGTGCGGGCTCTTTTTTGCTCTGTCTGTGCTGTGCTGTTTTTACAAGAATAACTAGTTACTTGTACAAGCACATGCAAAAAAAAAAAAAAAGATATCAACATTTTTTACGACAAGGAAATATGTTTTATAGAGACACATAGAAATATTTTATTAACTGCTGTTTGTACGTGACATGAGACATGGTTTACAGCTCGGACCACAACCCCTGACAAATATTTCTTACAGAAAACGTAAGAGGAAATCTCTGGCTTATAAGGAAGTAGTTCAGTGTTCTCTCCTAACTATCCTGACTCACTCATTTACTGCAATTTTGGAAAAACAATGTGACATTACCTGCTATGATCAGAGAACATGTAGTCTGAATAAATGTGCAGAGCTTCAGAAATAAAATGATCCAAGTATTCATTTCAGATCCATTCCTCCGTGTGACTGACACGCACAATTTCAGCTTAAATTCAAGGGTTCTGTAAAAGATTGCTTGAAATGCTTATGCATTGCAAGTATTTCAAACAAAGTCAGTTTTTAGAGGCTTAAAAGTAACTGAACCCCTTCTAAGCATGACCATTGCTTTTATTAATTGGATCAAAATGCCTTTGAAACCATGGATATTGTTGCGCGGCATCTACAAGTGACACCTTCGCATCTACGTGCAGGATGAATGATGCTCAGGACGAGGAAGATGAAGTTTGC